>PISX010011461.1:0-55881 GCA_004024625.1 Mellivora capensis
GGCAGTGAGAGAGCATGAGCGAGGAGAAGGTCAGAGGGAGAAGCAGACTCCCCGTGGAGCTGGGAGCCTGATGCGGGACTCGATCCCGGGTCTCCGGGATCATGACCTGAGCCGAAGGCAGTCGTCCAACCAACTGAGCCACCCAGGCGTCCCTGATAATGACTTCTTATGAAAGTTTGGAGCAGTGACTGGTTCTGCTCCACGGACGACCTCACCCCCCCGCCTGCCCCCCAGAGTCTGTGGGAGCTTCTCTGGGTGCCCTGCGTGGCCGCCGAGGCCGGTCTGTCTCTTTACACAGAGGAGGCTGGAGGGTGCTCAGAGTCTGGTGGCCGCAAACGGCCTCGCCAGCCCCTGCTCCCTGAGGTCGCTGCTCTTGGGGCCACCGTGGGATGAATCGGACCTGACAGGCCCAAGTGTTTCAGTTTACTTGTTCCGGAAATCCACCGTCTCCCGCTTCCTCCTCTGAGCTGGCTGTTTTACTTTCTGCATGTCGGAGTCCCCTTCCAACGACCGGAGGGGAATGTCCCCACTGTCTTCTCTGTGGGACCCTGTCCCGCGCGAGGCCCCTGTCGGTTGCTGGCAGCCACACCTTCCCCTGCCCTGGAGGGTCAGCCGCTGATGTCTGGTGCCGGTGTCAGGGAGGGGTCGTCAGAGGCTTCTGAGCACAGTGACAGAGTCACGACTTTGAAGAGCTCTGTGTCCAGCGCTTGGGTGGAGCTCGGCTCGGCGTCCACGCGGGTGGGTGCTGCTGGTGGGCGGCCCCTCGAGGCCCCGCAGTGTGGGCCTCTGTGTCTCTGGCCAGTTTCTGCAGGAGGACAGAGGAGTCCAGTTACCTGCGGCACATGGGCACGTGTGGGTTCTGGGGACAAAGTCAGGGTGTGTCCGTGGTTGGGGGGTCACTGTGGCCTGCGTTCCCAGTGGTCTGCTCTCCCTGTCCTGGAGAGCTGAGTCTGAGTACCAGCACTCAGGGGCTGACTTTTTCTTACTCCTGGGGACAGAGTGGGCCAGATGGACTAAGGTTGGACCCACTAACTAGGCTGGCGATTTGCCCAGCAGTGTTGGTCAGACTGTGACATGGTCTGTGTGCGAGTTGTGGTGGAGGTCCATTAGTGGAATACGGTCCAGCCATTTGTGTCCTTTTCCTCATGACTGACAGACCTCATTGGCCAATAAAGTGACACTTTGGAAAACCATTCCACTGTCCCTTGGGAACACACCACTGGGCTCCCTGACTGGGGTCAGGCTCGGGGGGTGCGATGGGAGTGACCTCAAGGTCGAGCAGACCTGGGCTGGGGGCTGTGTCCATCTGAGGTGGGCTTCTTGCAGGGGGCACCAAGCAGTCCTGATGTGATAGTGGGTGTGGTGCCTGCCTGAAGCCGCCATCCGTGGCACCGGCTCCTGTCACTCCTGGCTCTCTGTCTGGAAGCTGATTGTGTCCAGTGGACACACTGGGGCTCAGCAGTCAGCATCCCGGGTCCCTCGGGCTGTAGAATCGCTGAACAGTCTTACCCAGAGCTGTCTGGTGGCTGAGCCACAGTGACGGTCTTAGGGGCCCTGGCGTGGCAATGATAGCGCGTTTACGTGATGCTTTCCTCCTGAAGGTGCCACAGCCGATTAGTTTTCACATCTGTTGGACCGCGAGGAAAGTGGATGTGAACAACACTGGAAAACTAGGAGTCGTTCCAGGTGACCTGGAATTTTTCCGGGGAGAACCACTGAACACCCATTGGAAGCGTTACAGAGTTGGTTTAGTTCAAGTCAATATAATAGTTGAAAAATCACGGATCCGGTTTAACCCCTTTACAGCAGCTGTGACGGTACGTGTACATGCTCCAGGAGTCTTAATTATAATGTTAATTAGACATTCACGCAGACCCGATAGGTGTTCTTTCAGAAAATTCAGCTCAGTTTCTGGTGTGCTGACTGGTAGGGGCAGAGCCTGCTTAGCAAAGTTTGCCTGGCTTGGAGAAGGCTCCAGGGCCTTTGCAGCGGGGAGAAGCTGTACTCTGGTGTGGCCTAGCGAGATGCAAGGCCTGGGGGCGCGTCGACCTTTCTCGAGAGGGAGCCCTGGGAGCCGCTTGGGCAAGCCCTCTCCTCTGAAGGGAGTCGTTAGACCGCCGCTGAGAGCAGGTAGTGGTACGGCAGTGACAGAGGGTCTGGCCAAGAATGGGGTGAGGAGTTAGGGAGGTCCCCGCTAGGGGCGCGGCTGCTCTGGGTAGGGTGGGCCTCAGCCGACGGGGAAGTGAGGAGGGGCGGTTCTGGGATGACGACCATGCCCTGACCTGTGCCCTAGAAGATGGTGTGTGTGGCCTCTGGCTGAGGTGGGACACGTGGGGGAGACAGGCCCAGTTTCGGCCCTCGTGGCGTTGGGAGGGGCTGCCCTGCTGCCTCTCTGTTGAGGAAACAAGAACTCAGCAAGGGGGTGGGCTCCTGGTTTGGGGTTCTTGGTGTGCTCGATGTGGTGCCCCCGCGCCCCGCGCTCCCTGGGACCGCTAGTACAGGTGCCCTTGGTTGGTGCCGTCCTTGACCCTGGCTGAGATGGGCTTACACCGTGACTTCACAGTTTACGCAGTGTTGCTGACACTGTGTTTTTGAGCTGTTTGTTTGTTCATAACTTATTTTGGAGTATGCTTATGTAATGGTAAGTAAATTTATGTTAATTTGTCATAAAGTAAAAGTGATCACCATATGTATATAAAAAGTGTACAGAATCAAATCTACTTTTTGTTGTTATTTATATAGAATCGAACACCCTTAGATGCAGAAAGGCAGAGGGGAAATTTATGTTTGATATTCACAGTCTTACTTTTGTTTCTTTTGATTTTTTTGCTCAAGGCTATTTCTAGGTGCCTTTTTTTTTTTTTTTTAAAGATTTTATTTATTTATTTGACAGACAGAGAACACAAGTAGGCAGAGAAGCAGGCAGAGGCAGAGGGAGAAGCAGGCTCCCTGCCAAGCAGAGAGCCCGATGCCGGACTCGATCCCGGCACCCCGGGATCATGACCTGAGCCGAAGGCAGAGGCTTAACCCACTGAGCCACCCAGGCACCCTCTAGGTGCCTTTTCATGGAAGATAGTTTCTGGGAGGATAGCTGTGTGCTTAGGAAATTGCTGCTTCATTTTCCTTAAACCCCTACCTGGAATGTCCTACCTGGAATGTGCATGTACCCTTGCTAGTCTTCGTGTCACACAGGACAGCGTGGGGTGTGCTGTGAGGGGCGTGTGGCGGCGCCGGACTCCTGGGCGGGCCCTGGCACACACGCGCACAAGGGGCTGAGGCTGGTCCCCTCTTGTGCTGCCTCTTGGTCCCATGGTGTGCTGGCGTTGAGCTTCGTTCTTTCTCCTGTCAGTGGTCGATCCCTGTCGCTGCCCTGTCCTCACTGATTGGACAGATGTGCTCATCTGCAGTGAGGACGCGGCCCAGGGTGGAGAGCTGCCGGGTCAGCGACGTGTGACCTGGGGTGTGAGGCTGCTGGAGCATAGGAGGCTGTGGCCATGTGTGCTGGTAGAACGACACGCTCCCCCCACTTCACGCAGCTGATGGCCCCTTGGGGTGTGGCCGTGTCCTCTGCCCTTCCACTGTCCGACCCATGGTGTTACAGGTCACATGTTGCTCACTGGAGACGGTCATGCCCATGTGCCACCAGTGCCTGGGAGCGTCTCCTCTGAGAACACGCCCTCACTCTCCAGACACCAGAGCGAGCTGTCAGTGGGCTTTATGCAGCACTCTTGTTGGGTTTGGATCAGTAAATTGGGACTTAGAACATGGGCTTTCAGAAAGTCCCATTTAGTGTGACTTCTAAAAAAAATTTATATTCTTTGAATTGCAAATTAAAATTTTTTCTTAGGGTTTTTTTTTCTATCACATTTTCCTATTATAATCGTTTTAAGAGAATTTTAAGATTTTATTTTTTATTTTTATTTTTATTATTTTTTTAAAGATTTTATTTATTTATTTGTCAGAGAGAGTGAGTACAGGCAGACAGAGAGGCAGGCAGAGAGAGAGAGAGAGAAGCAGGTTCCCTGCTGAGCGGGGAGCCCGATGCGGGACTCGATCCCAGGACCCTGAGATCATGACCTGAGCCAAAGGCAGAGGCTTAACCCACCGAGCCACCCCGGCGCCCCAACGTGTGCTTTACTTTCATCTGAAGTAGGTTACATGTCTTAATAAGCACACTCTTCCCAAGTACTTGAAATCTGTGAATCTAACCAGTTTAACAGATAAATACGCTAAAATTTTAGCTCCTTTAAACAGTCCAATACACTTACTATGTATCTTAAAATTCTCTAGTATCTTTACGTCAGAAATCACATGTGAGGTATTAAATTACTCATTTCAAATGGAACCAGAGGATCATGTGTTATGGATTTCAGATTACCTCACATATTACAGGTATTGTAGGTAATTCAATCTATCTTGAGGATTCCTAAAGTTAACACAGAAGTAGCCCTGGGCTTGAGTTACTTTGTCATCGTGGTTCCTGATTCTGAAACTGAGTGATTTAAGGCCCCTGCACCCCTGGTTTCTCCTCCCCAAGGCTGTTCATAAGGTGCTAACTTCTGGCCAGAAGGCGAAGTGGTCTCACTTCTGTGGTCCCTGTGGCCAGGGGAGCCCAGGCATCTCTGTGCTGTTCTGAACCCACTTTCACTTGTTTGTGTCATTTGTGGGCAACTTCTTTTTTTTTAAATTTTATTTACTTGACAGAGAGAGAGAGAGAAAGAGAGAGATGGAGCACACAAGTAGGCAGAGAGGCAGGGAGAAGCAGGCTCCCTGCTGAGCAGAGAGCCCGACTCGGGACTTGATCCCAGGACCCTGGGATCATGACCTGAGCTGAAGGCAGAGGCTCAACCCACTGACCACCCAGGCGCCCCTGTGGGCAACTTTTAAAAGATGCTTCCACCTGATTTGAGCTGGCAGACTTCTCTTTTCCCTCCAGACGCTTGCTTTCTGACCAGCTGGCTTTGGGGTGGACAGTACCTGCCCCTAGAGCTGGGGAGGCGGCAGGTGTGATGCTAGCCTGTACTCACTGTCTTTGTCTCCTGTGCAGTTGTCCCTGTGATCCTGAAGGCGCTGACCTATGAGGAGAAGCGGGGTTCCTGCAGCGTGGGCACCAATGTTAGAGACGCCGCCTGCTACGTGTGCTGGGCCTTTGCACGTGCCTATGAGCCCCAGGAGCTGCAGCCCTTCGTGGCTGCCATTTCCAGGTAACGTCCGTCAGAGTCATGGCAGGGTCAGGTGCGCCCCTGGGTTGTCCCTGGAATCATAGCCTCCTGACGGCATGGGAAGCAGCCAGTGTGGTACCTTTCCCAGAAGAAATAGGTATTAATGAGCTAATGATGCAATTCTAAGGGTGATCTGTAGAAAGGAAGCAGCTCAAGAGTGGAGTTCCTTTTTTGTGGGGGAGCAGTTTGAACCACACGTGTTGAGGAGGAATGTCCTGGAGGCTTTGGCTGGCCTGGCTAGCAGGTCCTTAGACAAAGGGGGTCCGTGTTGTGGGTGGTGTGGAAGAAGCACAGGTTGGGGCCTCGTGACTCGGTCCTGTGAGCTGTGCTGAGTGTGGGTGTGTGTTCTGTTGGGAGAAGCTCTGGAACTTGGTGGCCATAGCCTTCCCCTCAGATGGAGTTCCTAGGGAAGGCTCGGGAGCGCGGGAAGAAGCTGCTTCTGTTGAGGGGGCTGCGTTTTGTCCAGCCTTCATTTTCAAGTTTTTACGGACTTGCCCTTGAAATTCACTTAAGGCAACATGTATTGACAAGCTTCTCTGTCCGTGCCTTTGAAATGAAAATCAGCTCTCGAGAGAGCAGCTTTGCGAGGTAGGGACGATGTATTTCCTCTGGTTTTCTGGTGAGAGAAGTGACAGCGGCAGACGCGTGACCCCACCAGAACCCTGTGTGGACCGCGGCACGCCTGGGCTCCTCGGCCCTCAGACTCCCGCTGTGCGTGCCCCGAAGGCGGCTGGGCTCCCGTGACATCATGCTCCACTTTTAGGATCTGATGCTTTTTTGCTTGGAAAAGTGCAAAACAGATGTGTTCCCAGTAAGGGTTTTTTTTTTTTTTTTTTTTTTAATTTTAAAAAAAATTTCTTTTCTAGCTTTTTTTTAAAAAATATTTTTTAAAATTTCTTTTCCAGCTTTTTTTAAAAATATATTTTTTTAAATTTCTTTTCCAGCTTTTTTTTTTTCAGTAGGTGGGTTTTTAAGTTAATTTTTGTATTCTGATTTGTTCCTCTGTCTTTGGACTGAAATAAGTTTCTTTGAGTAGAAGGATGTCAGGTCTCCACTTCTTGTGGTTTAAGTAGCCGGGGGAGGGGCACTGAGTGCGGTGGCAGCCTCTGTTAGTCACAGGCGAAAGGCTTACCTGCCACTTTTACTGGGAACCGGAGTTCGAAATGGTGCTCGGGCTGTGGACACTCCCTCCCGCAGCTCTTGGGGAGGCCGAGGTTTGTGCGTGAGACCCTGCAGGCCTTAACACCTGGGAGCCCGGCCCTCTAGCTCCGGTGTCCCTGGCGCCTGCGGGAGTGGCCGGGCCCGGCGAACAGCCAGCGTCGGTCCTGCAGCTGTTCCGTGTGGGTGCAGAGGGACGGGGGACTGGAGCACCACTCTGTTCTCACTGGTGTCCCGTTCTCCCAGGATCTCAGGGCTGGGAGCAGGGCCTCAGGCCTGTTTGCCGCCTGTTTGCTGGGCAGCTGGGGCCTCTGTTGCTCAGTCTTGACTCCAACAACGAAGCGAAGCCTCCAGAGGAGCCTGAGGATTCCGACCCGGTCAGGGAGATAAAGCGCTTCCGAGGAAGTCATAAAGAGGCCTGGCTCCTCCTGGCCAGGTCCACCTGGGGAAGTGCAGGGCGGGGCACGGGGGCTGGTCTGCGGAACCGGTGGCCTGAGGCCAGGGGGCCTGGAGGGGTAGAGGGAGGCTTGTGCACCTGCGTCCCTCACTGGCCGTCGCCGCCGCTGCTGGTGATCCTCAGGGAGCAGCGAGGGCTAGGCTGCCTGGGGAGACTCCCCCAGCTCCTGGGTCCTGCCTGCGCCTTGTCCCCCACTGGCCACCTGCTGCGCTTGTTCTCCTCTGCACTGTGAACTGGCTGGAGGGAAGGCCCTGCCCGCTGCCTGCTTGTCCCGCCCCTCAACTTTTGGGAAGTTCTTCTGTAACTAGGGCGTGAAAGCAAAAAACGTACTTCCTGTTGACGTCAGTCACAGAACAGAAACTTGTTGAGGTTGGTGCTGTCTGGTGCTGTGCGACGTGGGTAGGGGCTGTGGTCCTTCCCATTCCATGGAGGACGAGAAAGGGCTGGTGCTCAGGATGGTTGCCCAGAGTCTTGCAGCAGGCAGGTGCCAGGTTAGGCCCGTGCCGGAGGCAGACACCCAGGCCCAGCTCTGCTCGAGGCCCAGACCCAGCTCTGTGTGAGCGCGCTGCCTGCCTCTGCCGCGAGGTCTCCCGACAGTGTGCTCTGCAGCAGACACACGCCGCTTCAGGGGCACCTGGCTCCGGACATGGTCGTTCCCCTTTCAGAGTGCAAACAACCCTAACACACTTGTTTTTGAGTTTTACATTTGCCTGAGATGTGTAAGCTTCACAGGAATCTGTGTCCCTGCTTTCTCCAGGGACCCTCTTCAGTCCAGCCTGATGGGAGGAAATAGGGCCCAGGGCTAAATGGTTGCCAAAGGCCATGGGACCAGAGTGAGGCTTCGCTCACCTGGAGAGGAGCCCTGCACGTCCAGAGCCATACAGAAGGCCGAGTGGCCATCACACACGCTGTTCTGTACTTGGGGGGAAGCTTCTTATGGCACCACAGGGTCCCAACTCTAATGTCCCCAGTGATGTGTGGGCCCAGGGTTCTTGGTCAGGGCTCCGGGTTTTGGAAGTGAGGCTCTTCTCATCACAGGCAAAGCTGTGTTCTGCAACTTCAGAGCTCACTGTTGGTCCTGGTCTCTGATGTTATAAAGCAAAATGTCGGTGCATGGAAAGATGTTGATAAATGTTAAGCCTGGCCTTAGTGTGGGTGTAGAAGTCGGGGGTCAGCCTGACTCTGGGGGGGGTCCCAGGCATGGGCAGGTCACAGGTTCCAGGACACATGGACCAGCCGGTGTCCTATGCAGCCACCAGTGAGCTCCTTTCTCCAGAGTGTGCTTCCTCCACAAAGCCTCTGGGTGCTGAGGGATGGAGGGGCGCTGGCACAGCTCACTCCAGGGTCGCGATCCCTTATTCAGAAAAGGAAAAACAGGCTTGGGGCTCAGTGAGCTGGCTCTGCAGCATGAGAGGGTCCCGGTCTCTCGACTCACTTCCTGGTAAGTGACACTGGGTGGGAGGGCTTTGAAGGGACGAGTGACTGCACCGGTCATTCTGCCTGCGTTGTAGCGAGCGTGCCTTTGTGGACTGCTTGTTGCAGAGAGGGTGCAGCTGAGCCCCTTTTTTGGGGGTCGTAGGTAAGGGTTTTTTAGGGCCCCACGGTGTGTCTGGGAAGCAGGGCTTCTGTCTGGGACATGTCGGGAGGATGTAAAGGTGGGCGTTAAGAACACTGACCTTTCTGAGCTGGGACTCATTTTGAACGAGTCACTGAGCGTGAAGGACCAGAGAGCAGGGACTGTGGCAGAGGCCAGTGTCTGTCCTCGGAAACTCCCTGGGTTCCAGCATGTCCTTCTGTCTCAGGGAGGTTGGGTTCTCTCACTCCCGGGCTTGCCCGAGTAATTGCCCGACCACACACATGGAGGCTCCCCCTAGACCGGACAGTCGCTAGCAGGGTACTGGAGACTCCTGGTTCGTCCCCTTCCTGATTTCTCCAGTTTACCTGGGCGTTTCTGTTAAAAAGGCCTCTCTTATCCCCTCTCCCTGCGCCCATCCCAGGGTTGGATGAGCCAGTGCCCTTTGGAGCCGTGCCCAGCAGGCTTTCGGGCCAGTTTGGCAGGTTCTGAGGGAGCCTGTGCTCCAGCTCTTCCCGTCCATCTGGGCTGCGGGCATCTGGGGGTGGGAGGGCGGCCCAGAGGTGAGTCATGGTGCTGGGGAGCCTGGCGGACGCTGCCTGCGCGGCCTCCCTGCCCCAGGAGTGTCGGTTAGGGTGTGGCCTTCGAGACCTGCCTCCCTCGGTTTGTAATAAGTGACCACATTTTAATTGTCAGCTTTTAAACCCATTAATCCTGGCTCACGATAAAACCATGATATCTTTAATTGTACTTTCACAAACTCTCCAGTGGATCCTGCAAAAGTAGACAGCCGAGATCAGAATGTAAGTGTGGAAATGAAGTAGAAATGCCTAATGAAAGAAACCAGGGCGGTAGTCACAGTGAGAAGGGGGCCTGGGCTCAGAGCAGGTGCCCAGGGAGAGGGTCGGTCTGTGGCCCTCACCTCCTCGGACGGCCGTGAGACAGGCTCACCTCCCGAAGGAACGTGGACGTTCTTTCCCTCCTGGTGAATATGTGCTGACCCTCTCTGACTTACAAATACCAGAAAGGCGGTTTTTAGGTTGATTCAGTCATGTTTTGAAATGGTCAGTTTTAAAAAACCCGTATTTCTTGAGCTTTATACACAGGTTAAGAGACCAAACTGTGGAAAAGTCAATAGGCCTTCCTGAAAAGCCACTTGCTGTTTAGGAAGAGTGAAACACAAAGGTAAAATGGTCCCAAATGGTTGTGCATTATCCATAAAATGCGTTCTCACCAAAAGCTAATTTGCAAGAAGAAAAAGAAAAAGGAGCGGCCGTTGCCAGCATGTGCGTTGGTTGTCACCTTCTAGTGATTTCCTCACCTGAAACTCTTTTGTAAGCCAAGCCCCTGTTGACATCAGCGCCAGCGGCAGCGCCCACTCAGCCTGTGGAGCCGGCCTAGCCGGCAGCTGGCAGCGTGGGCAGGGCCCAGGGATTGAGAGTCCCAGATCTCTTCCTCGAGGGCAAGATTGTCCTGAAAAATCAGGAAATGGCAAGCATTGCTCAAAGCTACGTCTTGTTCTCACTCAGCGTTTCTTAATGGCAGACTTCCAGAGGGAAGATAACCCTTTTGTTCTTCAAGAAAAGTTAGATGGTGGTTAGTGACCAGAGTGCGCTCCCTCGGCCCGTCCACCGGTGGGCCCGCTCGGCCTCCGACGCATCTGGTGTTTCACCGCCTTGTTACCTGGTGTGAGCTTTGCTGCTTAGGGCTGAGGAAAGGGAGATGAGTCATGGGCAGGGCCTGCATTTTACTCAAAAAAAATGATGTGATTTGCACTTTCAAACAGCGTGGATGGGTAATTCTGTAAAGTTCCTTTACTTCAGAACGACTGAAGGAGTGTTACTTAGGGTAAAAGCAGTGGATTTTGCCTATTATTTATTTTTTTGCTATAGAGCATTCTACAGTCTAAGAAACCGAGTTTGGGGTGAGATCTGCTCTTTGCTGTGCCCGTTGAAAACCAGGTGCCTGGAGCTCAGGGCAGGTAGAGGCCTGCAGCGTTCCCCTGGCACGGACGAGAAAGAAAAGTCCTTTTCTGTTCGACACGGACCATTTCTCTGTGTTGAGAAATCCTGGTGAAGTACCGTCTGAGCTCCTCTGGCGAGAGCAAACAGGTGAAGGCGCCGGAGACGCGTCCCAGCCCGACTGAGGCCCGGCCGGCAGCGTGCGCGGCTGGCCTGCGGCCACTCTTCGTGTCCCCTCTCTGAGTGCGGAAGGAGGGCTGCTGACTCACGCACTCGGCCCCGTCCGGCGGAGCGGAGGGGACCTCATGGAAACGTGCTGGTCTTTCTCGACGAGCCACTTTGGTTCCGAACGTGTGAAATTAGAGCAGTTTCCAATTTTAATCAGCCCAGTCTCAGAAGCTGGCTGCGCAGCTGCCCGCACGGTTGAAGTCTTGAGCTACCCTCGGAGTCTGTGTTCGGCTGAAAGCTGGGTTTTGAGGGGCACTGTGTGTCTTTCCTGCTTCACTTGGTCAAGTCTGGTAGAACATGGGTGACGCAGGGAACGGCTCCAGCCACTTGCTTGTGAACGCAGAAGGCAAGGTGACTGAAGGTGAGGCCGCGCGCCAGCCGCAGTCGGGATCCAGGCTGCCGCCGACACGGCCCCTCAGGGCCCGGCTTCCGTGCTCCCTCGCACGCCATCCTGTGTGCTCGCTGCCAGGCGCAGGGGATCTCGGGCCCAGAGCCGGGCACCGTGTGCCGCACACAGTTGTTTCTGCTCAGTGACTTAGATATGGAACCTTCCGGGGCGCCTGTGAGGCTTGGTCTCCGCGAGTCGGCCTGGGCCCAGTGAGCGTAGAAGCGGCGCGGTGTGCGCTGGGCCTCGCCGCAGCCGCCCTCCTCGCTAGAGGCTCTGGGTCCTTCTGACCCGCGTGAGGGTGAGCACCGGCCAGTGTGAGCACGTGTCTTGTTCTGCGAGGGGCCCTCCCCCTCCCCGTGGCTGCCTGTGGTGGCTTAGGGGCTGTCTGGAAGGATGGCGCGTAGCCAACCTACAGGGCAAAACTAGAAGCCACCTTCCCGAGCCCCGTTACTACCTGGGCGCCGCTGCGGCACGGACTTGAAGGCTTGACGCTAAGCTGTCTCCACGGGGCTCCTGCCGCCACCGGCTCCTCAGAGCAGGGTCACTCTGCCGGGCTGGCCTCGGGGGGGCACTCGCTGCTTGGTGGGCCCACACTGGGTGGGCGCGAAGCGAAACCTGTGAGCTGTCTTAGGGCCTTGACCGCACCAACAAGAGCTTGGTTGGAAGTAGACTGAGCCTGGCCTGAGTGGGGCCCGAACTGTTGAAACGGACCCATCCCGCGGCAGTAACCTTGAAGGGCTTCTGGCTGGCTTACAGGTGGTTCCACATTTCTCTCTCCAATCGGTGTTCCGTAATTTGAAGATCATAACTTAGGACAATAGATTGATAGGAAAGTTTAAGAATTCAACATAAAAAGCAAAGTTTCGGTAGCATCGGCTGGACCCAGAGTTAGGGAAGTTATGGTCTACGTCTTGCGTCGGATGCTGAAGCAGAAAATCTCGTGAAAACCTTGCTTTTCCTAGAGTACATATGATCTTCTGGATTGTGATAAAGAGCGCTTGTGAAACATGAATGTGGTACTGAAACCTCCGTTGGGTCTGAGACCGTATTTAGGGTAACCACGCGCACTTTCGTTAAGAGTAGTCACGTCAGTTTCAGGGATCGAGAGACCACGACTCATCCATCAGTTTAATGGTTTCTGAGATTTTACTAACAAAAGCCAGTATGATGTTGAAGTTGAAAGTGACTTTTCTTTACCTTTAAGCCCAGTATTATTTAAATCTCATTTCGGCTGTAGTCTGTGGTCAGAAGTTTAGAGGAGAAAGGGAGCACGCTCTGCTGAGAGAGTTGTGCTGAATTTACTTTCAGCTTCACCAGGGGAAGGACCCAAGACACTGAAATCTTCAGATGTTTAGTTGCTTTTCAGAATTTTAATTTTGAACCAACTTGAGACTTAAAGGAGAGTTGTAAGAAGTAGGAAAGGCTCCCGTGGGCCCTTCGCCGGCTCCCCGCGTGTTCTCACCACACGCACCCACAGTGCGAAGTGCACGTCATGTAGCCTCTCAGCTGTAACCCGAGTGCGGTGGCGGGCCGGTGGCGGCGTCATGGCCAGGGCCCACCCTTGTCCTCTGGTTGAGGTGGGGTCTGTCAAGCTACTGGGATTGTCTTCCTTTGTGCGTGACGCATGTTCCCAGGGACCTGGAGACCATGTCCTGCCCGCGCTGACCACCGGATCTGTGGGTGTTTCCTGCGGCAGGTGCCAGCAGCGGCTGCTCCGGCTGTTGCCTCAGCAGGAGAAGGCCTTCCCTCTCCCCTTTCCACCTGCTGCGTCGTCGGTGGGTGCGGGTGCCCTAACGCCGGCTTCGCTTACCCTCGGGCCTGTGGGTCCTGTCGTGGAACACTTGCTGGTGCTGTGGCTCAGACGGCTCTACCTTTGGCCGTTGGGTGTGGCTTCATGTGGGCTGCTGGGTCCTTTCAAAGGGACTGGGACTTTGTTTTTGAATACTTTCTCGCTTTCTAGCGGGACAGGATTCCCCAGGCTTATTTTTTGTTCCCTTGGCTCAGCCGCTTCCAGGCGCTTATGTTGAGATCTGAGACCTGGATTCTGCTCACTCTCCCGTACACAGATGCCAACCAGTGTGCCTCCAGCCGGAGTCCCTGCATCCGTGCAGACTGCGTGATGCCAGGCCAGCACCCCGCTGTCCTGGCTCTCTCTCTTGGCTGTGTGTTCACTTGTCCGTGTGTGGTGGCCCCAGAGCTGCTAGCCCACATCTCCTCACCCACCCTGCCAAGGGTCACGCATGCTGGCCCTTGGTGTGGTGCTGCTCTGTGTCACAGGTGCCTTCCCTTGGCTGCTGGGGTCCCCCACTTTATGATGGCTCTTTGCATTTGCTGCAGTGAGGTTCCCTCCTGCTGTACGTTCTTTCAGTCTTGACAGGTTCAGATTTGGGCGCCACAAGTATGGTCCCGAATAGTAGTTCTGTCTTTCCTGCGTCCCCCCGCTCTGCCCTTGGCAGTCAGCCACCCTGTCCCCTGGCCATCACCACACTGGCTTTGGACCCTTTAGTTTTGCATTTCTAGAACGTCTCCTGTACGGACACACAGAGTGTGCGGACTTCCTGTTTAGCAAATGCCTGTCGCTTTACCTGGGCTTTCTCGTGAAAGGAGGACTCTGCAGTGTGGGTGTGGGGGTAACTGGTGTGACGCAGGTCTGGGTGGGCTAGAACCAAGGTTCCAGCAGGGCGGGTTCCCTCTGGAGGCTCCAGGGACAATCTGCCCCTTTTCCAGCTTCTAGAGGCTGCCCCGTCCATTGGCTTCTGGGCATTCCTTCATCTTCACGGGTGGTGGCTTCGGGCCAAGTCCTCCTGGGTCTCCTGGGTCCTCTCTGCCTCCTGCTTCCTGTCCCAGGGCCTTTATGCCTGCGCGGGGTCTGTCGGCACAGCTTCCCTGACCAGCGCCTGCAGCCTTAACTGCCCTCGGCGGGTAATGCCTCATGTCCGCAGGCTCTGGGGTCGGCTCCTGGCCGTCTGTGCCGGGGATTGAGCTGCTTCCACTCGGTATCGACAGACGTGCAGCTGGAGGGACTGGGTGGATTCAGGAGGTCCTTGTTCAGGCTGGGAGCGTTGGGAAATGTGGTTGTGTCCATGGGCTGTCCCAGGGATTTGGAGGGAGGAAGAGGATTGAGATGTAGGAAAAGGAGTGGCTCGTGTCGGGCCCTCAGCTGTCCAGGCTCACGGGAGATGTTGCTTTGAGGTGGCCTTCGTGGGTCTGAAATACCCTTTTCAAAAGCCTTTTCTCTGGGCTGATAGGAGATGCCAGTTCTCCAGTCATCCTTCGAAGAAAGCAACGCTGTCTTCAGTCTAGCCCCAAATCCTTTGTTTTCTGTTACTAAAGCCACACAAAGTCAAATGAGTGCTTTCTGCCTTATCAGTGATAATTAAGTGTGATGACCTAACGAAGAGGGGTTTAAATGAAGTCCGAGGAATTTTATGAGCTCTGTGCACAGTTGTGGTTGGCTTTGGGGTCGGGGCATGGCCATCTGGAGAATTTGTGAGACCTCTAACTGTGTTTTGCACTTGGTTGGGTTTCTGAGAAGGGGCAGGGCCTAGGGGCTCCACTGGCTGCCTGTGCCTGTCCCTGTGTGCTCCCTGTTCATCTTGCCTGGGCCCGAGTGTCCACGTCCATGTCCATGTCAGCCCTGCCTGATTGCTTCCCCCTCCCGCCAGGCACTGCCGGTTCTCATCCTCTGTCTTCCCCCCCCCCCCCCCCCCCCCCGCCGAGCAGGCTGAGAACATTCCACTTCCTAGCCCCTGTGATGGCAGCTCTTCTGCCTGTGACGTCCCTGGCACCCGGGGGCGGGGGCCTCCTGTGGCAGTCGGTGGAGCAGGGTCAGCCACCGTGGCGCCGGGGGCTCGCTGTGCATAGCACGCACTGAGCAGATGGGAGAGGCTCCCAAGTCCTGTGACAGGGTCTGTGTTCTTTCAGGGATTTCCTTTTAACCACTTTCCTCTTTTTCACAGTGCTCTGGTGATCGCCACAGTGTTCGACCGGAACATAAACTGCAGGAGAGCGGCGTCTGTGAGTTCTTGTTCTGGTCTTTCTCCTGATGGTGCGGGTGGGCCCTGAGCCGCGCCCTCTGCTCCGCTGAGCAGGCCACCGCTCGCTGCCCGCGGGAGGTGCCAAGGGAGCCAGTCGGCAGAGCGCCGGCCCAGGTGTCCTCCCGCCTGCGGGGGGGGAAGCGGGGTCAGGATTCAGTGCCCCACCCCCAGCATGCCACGAAACGTCGCCATCTCGAGCATTGTGCCTGGTGAGTGGATGTGGCTCAGGGTAGCCTGTGCCCTGGGGAAGGAGAAAACAGTGGGCTCTGGGCATGTAACCTGCGTGTGACAGCAGAGCAGGAGGCTTTGAGCCTCGGGAGGGGTTGTTGTCAGGAGAGGCCATTTCAGCGCCCCGTGGCCGCATGGGGCCTGGAGCCTCACTGGCCCTGCTTGACACCAGCGCCTGGCCCCTCCCGAGCCTGGTCGTGTCTGGGGCGGATTCTGGGTGCAGAGGGCTTTCAGCAGGCTCCGCAGCCGCTTCCGGAGGGCCCTGGGCAGGACTCTGCACGAACACCCCACTGCCCCTCCCGCAGAGCTGGGCTGTGGCCCGAGCTTGGCTGCAGGGGTTCCTGTGGATGCTGGTGGAGATGACGGCTGCTGGGCCTCGTCCCTGGGATACTTGCTGGTGATGTCCATGGCTGTGTCCTGGCTTCACACAGGGCTGTCCTGCTGATGGCCCGTCACTTAGATCAGGCTCAGCATGGGCTGGTGTAGGTGCTGAGGGACCAGAAGCCAGGGCCAAGAGTGCCTTCAGCAGCAGAGCCTGGTAGCTGGGGCGACAGTTGCGCTTGGTTCCCACTGCTCCTACAGAAATGCCGGCTGTTTCTTTCCCACAGGAAGGAAGCCAGGCCAGGTGGTACTCGGCCACAGCTTGCCCAGGCCAGGGCTTCTGTTCTCAAGGGCATGCTTTCCGGGGCGCTTGGCACCACACGTGGGCCGTAGGACGTGGGCCCAGTTCCCGGGTCTTTTCTTGGGGTTCCTGTGGGGCTGGTGGCTCCGAGGCAGGGATGGCCAGTGGGGCCTGCACCCATGGCTGGCTCTGGTGGGAGGAAGGCACGGGAAGTGGCGGGGCCTCACCTCCTTCTTACTGGCGTGCGTGAGCTCATGTGTCAGGTCTGGGGTGTGTTTGCCCCTTACAGCTCTGCATACAGGATCTTGTCATCTGTGAGAGAAAAGGTTACTGTCTCCTTTCCGGTCTTGATGCCTTTAATTTCTTTTTTTTTTTTTTTAATTTTTTTTAAAAGATTATATTTATTTATTTGACAGAGAGATCACAAGTAGGCAGAGAGGCAGGCAGAGAGAGGAGGAGGAAGCAGGCTCCCTGCTGAGCAGAGAGCCTGATGCGGGGCTTGATTCCAGGACCCTGGGATCATGACCTGAGCCGAAGGCAGAGGCTTTAACCCACTGAGCCACTCAGGTGCCCCGATGCCTTTAATTTCTTTTTCTTGCCTAAGTGCGCTGGTAGGAGGAGCGGCAGGTACCATGTGTGCCGTGGTGGGGACAAGGGACACCCCGTCTTGCTGTCCGTCTCGGGATAGGCCAGCTTTCGCCGTCACGTGTGATATTTGCTCTTGGGTTTTGTAAATATGCTTTAGCAGGTTGAGGAAGTGCTGCCAGTAGGTTGTGAGGGCTTTTGTTTTTGTTTTTAAAAATCATGAATGGAAGTTTGGTTGTGAGATGGTCATGTGGTTTTGAACTTACTCTGTTCACGTGTTGTGTCCTGTTAATTGGTTCTGCAGGTATTAAACCAACCTTACATCCCAGGATGAGTCCCGTTTGTCGTGGTGTAATCCCTTTTCATATGTTGCTGGATTTGGTTTGCCAAGGTCCTGTTGAGAGTTTTGAGTCTGTATCGTAAGGGATATTGGACAGTCTCCGTCTGCCGTGATGTTTTTGTCTGGCCCCGTGGAAGGGATTGGGGTACGAGATCTTCCTCTTGTATTTTGTTGGCAATGTTTTAAAAGCTTACCATGGGGCGCCTGGGGACTCAGTGGGTTAAGCCTCTGCCTTTGGCTCAGGTCATGATCCTGGGGTCCTGGGATCGAGGCCTGCATCGGGCTCTCTGCTCACTGGGGAGTCAGCTTGTCCCTCTGCCTTTGCCTCTCCCTCTACTGCTCATGTTCGCTCTCTCAAATGAATAAATAAAATTTTATTTTTTTAAAAGATTTTGTTTAGTTGACAGAGACACAGCGAGAGAGGGAACGCAAGCAGGGGGAGTGGGGCAGGGAGAAGCAGGCCTCCCACCGAGCAGGGAGCCCCGTGCGGGGCAATCGTGACTGAGCCGAAGGCAGACGTGTCACTCACTGAGCCCTGCAGGCGCCCCTTCTTTGTTTCTACTTTAAATGTTCGGTGGAAATCACCAGTGAACTCCTCTGGGGCTGTTTTCTGTGTCTTGTTTCTTTGGACGTATTTGCTATTAATTCAGTTTGTCCACTTGCCTGTCTTTCCTAGTGAAGCGCGTCTCTGTCCGTCCGTCCCTCGAGTTCTCAGATGCAGCAGCAGGACACGGCGGGGCTCCGTCTGCCGTGTCACCCTGAGGACTGTTGGCACTTCTGTTGACACGTGGCGGGTGCTCCACAGGTGGTGGTTCATGAATGGGCGACTGTGGACCCCAGAACCAGCGTGGCTTGGCGAGCTGCAGGCGGGGTGTGGGCCTCCCTCGTGTGGGAGCTCGGCTGGAGAGTCCCCCTGGCTCTGGCCGGGCCCGCCCGCCTGCCTGCTCTCTCTGCCCCCAAACAGGTCTGATACAAGAGGTGCTTGGCCTCGGCCCCTTCAAAATTTTGTCTCGAGAAAGTTTGCCTGCAAAGCTAGTCTCTTCTGTCTTCATGCAGTTTTCTTGCCTGGAGCCGCAGTAGGAAGCCCCACGATTCCTCGCGAGGCCTTCACGTTTCTGCCCGGACACTCCCCCGCGGGCCGTGATCATCACACTTCTGAATACAGCGATGGCTTTTTGTTAAATCTGGATTTAAAAAGTAGCTTTTACATTTTCTGTTTTGTTTATAAAGTCGAACATTTTACTGGGACACAGTAGTAAAATCAAAGCACCGATACTTTTATAAACCCTGAGGAAGGCGTGAAAAAGCCAGAAACCATTTTGTTTGTTTTTCAAGTTGGAATTAAAATCGTTCAGAATTAGCAGAAGATTCTTTGTGTGGCCGGCACACACCTGTGTGCCTCCCGGCTGCAGAGTTAGAAGTGAGGGTAGAAGATGCATTTGTTTAAAGCTCACTTGAAAACCCGAGGCGTGAGTCGGCGATAACTCGGGGCGCACTCTCTTCCCGAGGGGCTGCCTCCACAGGTGAAGGCTCCCGTATGTGCTCACGGCCCACACCCTCCGCGCAGGCTCACTCTCTGCCGAGGTTAGGAGGGCCTGGGCCCGAGCGCTTGCCCAAGGACACGGTCAGCCTGCCCACCCAGGGACCACAGGGCCACCGAGAGGGCGTGGGCGCAGAGAGGGTTTGCGCGGAAACTCTCCAGACCCTTCAGACCCTCCTGCTCTGTCCTGTGGTTCACGTGCCACCACTTCCCACCTGCACCGCAGCGACGTGCCTCCAGGCCCGTGGGGGTGAGGGAGGACGTGCGAGTCTGCCAGGCCCCGTGGGGGCTCGATGAGCGCTGTGTTCGGTCTTCACCGCAACCCTGTGGGGATCTGGGTGGGGTGGCGGAAGGTAGGCCTGACTGGTTGGTTCAGGTCAGCGTGTTTGTGAATCTGTGAACACTCATGGAGCTGTTCGGTGCCCCGTGCTCTTGCATTGGAAGGTACCCACCTGGCCTGCAAGTGTGTCAACATTTTGAGACTTGTCCCCAGCCAGGAAGGGAGGGGTGGTGCAGACGGGCGGCCCCGTGCTTCCTCGTGGGAGGGCCCCGCGCGGAGGGAGAGGGAGCCTGGAAGCCCTGCTTCACCCGCAGTTCCACTACCTCCTTAAAAGCCCCATTCAGCTAAAAGATGTTTGACGTCTAAACCGCTGTGTTGCCACTTTCTGACTTTCTGTTTTGGTGTTGCATGGATGGGGTCATACAGCGTGTGACCCTGAGGACTGGCGTGTTCCTCACTGGTCCGTCCAGGCCCTGGGGGCTCTGGCTGGGCCGACCGCTCCCTCCTGCCCCTTGCTGGTCCGCCCCTGGTGGCTGGCAGAGCCGCAGCTCCTGGAACCATCGGCGTGTTGTCGGAGCTCTGGGTTGTGTCTGGTTTTGCACTGTTTTTAATTAGAGAATGAAGCTGCTGTGAACATTCGTGTTCGGGTTGGTGCCGTGGGGGTCGGGCGTGGTTGCCTGTTCGGAGGGGCCGTGCCGTTTCACCTTCCCACTGGCAGCCTGTCTGGGGGCCCGTCTGCCCGCAGCCTCGCCCGCATTCCATGTTCCTCATGTGGTCCCGTCGGGCGTGTGGTGACCCCTCATTGTGCTTGTGAGTTGCCTTCCCCCGACGGCGAGCCCTCTCCCTAGCTCATGCCCTGGCCTCCCGTGTGGGGGGACGGCTCTTCGGGCCTTCTGCGCGTTTGCTTGTTGGCCGTTGTGTGCGCGCTGCCGAGTGTGGAGTTGGTTCTGCCCCGGATGCAAGGTGCTGCCCTCCTTGGTGTGTGGCTCCCGGGCCCTGCTCCCGGGCTGTGGCTTCTGTCCTCCTGACAGGAGTTTCACAGAGCAGGAGTTTGAAAGTTTGATGTGTCCAGTCTGTAAGTGTTTTCTTACGTGGATTATGCTTTCAGTGTCCATTCTCAATTCCTGGCCTGGGCCAGGGTCCTGAAGGCGTGCCCCGCTCTTCTGCCGCACCCTTCTCTGCGTCTGTGCTCTGTGTCCCCGTGCGGTCGGCCGCCAGGCTGGGGACAGCCATCCCTCCCCTCTCTTTCTCAAGTTTGCTTTTCCTGTGCCAGCCCGAGTTTTCCACATCAATCTTGTATTATATTTGCCTTTTTGATGTCATCAGAATGGCCAATGTGTTCCTAAATTTTCTTGTTACGCAAATTGACATTGTATCAAGCTTCCATTGCCTTTTGGTTGGTTTCTTATTTTGTTTACTAAATTTATTGCAAAAGGTTCAGAATGGTACGTAGCGAAAATCGAGTCTCCCTGCTCCCAGTTTGAAAGCCCTGGGAGGTCCATGGGTGAAATGCCCATCTGCTTGTGCCTGGAGAGCATCCTGGTTCTGACTTTCTGGGGGGCCCGCCAGCGGTGTGGCCGAGGGCAGACTTGGGGCTCTGCGCTTTAGCTTCTCAGGCTCCTTTCTGCACGCCCGCGTGTGCTCCCTCTCCGCGCCCTGTAGGTACACGGTGAACTGCCCCAGAGGCTCCTCTCTGGGGGGAGGGGCCGCATCTGTGGGCAGGACACCCTCCCAGGGCTGCCCTGACTTGGGACCTGTCACACGCTGACCACGTGGCCGTGAGGTTGTGGCCTGTGCTGCTGTGCTCGATGTCCTGCGCTGTCAGGAAACTCTGAGCCCTGCTGCTGTGGGGAGGGTGGGGCCGGGGGCTGCCGTTGGGGGGCAGATGGGAGAGGAGGTGCTGCTGGTTGTGCACAGGCCCCACTGTTGTCACCATGCAGATGGCCTGGCTGTCACACCTCAGCAGAGCAGGTGGGGTGCGGGAGGGGAGTGCTGGGGACGTGAGCAGGCACTTTAAGGAAAGCACCTGAAGACACTTCATTCTGCTGAAGTAACTATTTTGAGTTCTGGGCCTGTGTTGGAGGCTCAGGGCTTGTCCGAGGTGGCCCCTGGGCAGGCAGCGGGAGGAGGTGGGCCATTTATGCTCGCCATTGCGAGCTGCTGTCACAGAGTTCCCAGGAGAAGGGTCTCGTGTTGGATTTGACTTAATGGATGGATTTGACTCTGTTCTCATGCTTCTATCTAGGGCCGAATTAGGCTTCAGTGAGAAGCGCGGCGTCCACGTGTAAAGGACACTTTTTAGGATGTGTCGGATTCTATAAACTGAATTGTGGCTTAGAAAAGCACCGGGACCTAGGGGCAGAATGACGGCTACCCTTGAGGCTCTGATCAGCCAACAATGAGGACTTTCATTTAAAAAAATAAAGCCATGGGTCATTCGTGCTGCACGGCATTTGTTTTGAATTTCTCTCTTGATGTTTAGCAAAGCGCAGACCTAACTCACCTGCTGTTTGTTCTTCTTTTCCTTAGGCTGCTTTCCAGGAGAATGTGGGGAGACAGGTATGGCTACTTCTTGAAGTCTTCATTCCTAAAACTTCCTGAAGTTTTAGCAGGAGAAATACTGAAAGCTACAAACTTGGTATCTCCTTGCATTGTTAGATGAGGGTAAAGAATTTACCTAGAATAAGCTAATATTTAACTCAGTGACGTCTGGTCACAGACCCACTCAGGATACTGTCCAGGGGAGAGTCGGCACACGTTTTAAACAGCATGGTGTTTTATGGGAGACCCAAATGTGTAAGCAGTTTTGCACATGCACACAGGCGCCAGAGGTCAGTGCCTTACGCGTTGCCACCCGATTTTAGCAGTTGCCTGTGGGTGCGGGAGGGATGTGGGTGGAGGGGCCCCACTTCTCGGGGCAGAGACGTGATCACTGCCCGGCCTACGTGAGGTAGGAGCCAGCTTCTGGAAGCCACTGACCCTGTGGCCTCTCTCTGTGTTCACCTGCACCATCGTGCCTCCTAGTCCTGAGCCTCTCATGACCAGTCATCCTTGGCTGGGTGGTGTGGCCTTTATCACCAAGTCATTCACGTGGTGTGTGCTAGTGGCCACACTGGGATGTGTGGCCGGCCTGGTGAAGAATGGACCGGAGGCAGGTTATGCTGAGGGGCCACTGAGCTGAGCTCTGGTCAGTGCCCCAGGAGGAGGGTCTGGGCTGAAGAGGAGTATATTGTGGGTGAAGGCATCAGCAGATGGTGGCGGGGGACAAGAGGAGACTGTGATGGGCGTCTGGGATTAGGGGTCAGCAGTCAGGCTCCAGGGCCCCAGGGGAGCCCCATGTAGAAGGCTCTCTCTGCAGCGGGAAAGGCGGGCTTCAGAGAGGGAAGCTTCAGGGAAAACACAAGCCTTCTAAGACTTGGGTTTGGGGTGTTTGGGAGGAAAATGCCCTTGCAGGTGCCCCCTATGTCCATGAGGGTCCTTATTGCAGAACCCGGGGGCCTGGGTTCTGTACGCTGGGTCCATGGTCTCCCGGTTTAGTCGCTTTTCTCCTGGGCTGCCAGAGGCCAGGGCGAGGGCTGACAGTTCTACTTCCACAGGGAAGGCGACCTTTGGTTCTTGGTGGGACGTTATCCCAGAATTAGCCCAGGGAGGCTGTGCGTCTTGCTTCCGCCACTGGCTGCAGGGCCCATGCTGCTTTGTGGTTCATTCTGCTCCAGCACCTCTGCCCTCCTCAGGGTCTCTCCCTTTCTTCTCTGGCTTGAAGGTGGCTGAGACCAGTGTCCTTGGGTGTCACTTAGTCCACGTCTACTTGGGGCTCTGGGAACATAGAAGACAGTGGCTCCCTGGGAAAAGACAGCGACCTCCGAAGGGGACAGACTTAGTATGTCGGGGCCGCAAGTGTGGAGGGTTCCAGAAGTCAGTGCTGCTCGGGAGAAGGAAGGGGCTGGACAGGGAAGGGACTTGAAAGCATCGAAGGGACTTGAAAACGTGAGCGGGCTGCTGTAATCAAGGAACCTGCTGGAAGCTGAACTGAGGCGTGCTCTGGGCATCCCAAAGCCAGAGCCCAGGAGAACGTGGCATCTCCCCATGTTCCAGACACAAGGTGGTCTGGAACAGGGGTGCTCTTGCTTCCTGGCCGTCACTCTGTCCCATTTGGAGGGTACACTCGGGTTAGGTGGAGAGGGGAGGCCTTTAGCCATGGTCTCGGTTTAGGGGATCAGCCGGGAGCTGATGTTTTGTGGGGTGTCCCCTCACTCACCCCACCTCCCCTGCTGGATGTTCCCTGTGGAACGAGTGTACACACAACACAGTGTGCGGGGGGTCATGCAGCTGTTACAGAGACACAGACTTTGGAAGAAGCGGCGTTTCTTATGGGCCCAGGGTGCTTCCCAGCCCTGCACACGCAGCATCCTCGGTTTGGTGGGAACGTTGGAGAACAAGGGTGTGAACTGGCCAGAGCAGACAGGGGCACTGTCAGGGACACACTCTGAGCTCCCTGACTTGGGATGAGGTCATTAGGGATGTTTGTGGGTTTGCGAGAACTCCCAGAATGTGACCCACAGACTTGGAGTGCGCAGGCGGTGGTGCAGACGGCTCACAAGGTTGACACAGACCTTCCGTGTGCAGGACGTGCGGGGTCTGGGACGCACACTGCATCGGGCGCGCCCTGCCATGGAAACCGGATGCGGTTTGTTTCTGTGGCGTGGGTGTAAGGAAGGTGTCTCAGCATTTTAAAATTGAAAATGTTAGAGTTGTTTGAAATAATCGTGAAGTATTTGTGAGTGGTTCTTGTCCTCCCTGCTCAGCGTCCAGCCTGAGATGGGCAGTCTGTGAGCTGTCTGCTGCTGGTCCCCAGCGTGTCTCTGTCATAGGTGGGAGTGGGGGTGAGCGTGGCCATTGACCTGGAAACGCCTCCCCTCACTCGTGTCATTTGTCCTCTTCTCCCTCTTGACTCTGTGGCCAGGGCACTTTCCCCCACGGAATCGATATTTTGACTGCAGCGGACTACTTTGCTGTTGGCAACAGAGCTAACTGTTTCCTGGTTATAAGGTAAGTTGTTAATTTGTCACAGAATATGATACTCCCTGGGATGCGCAGGTCAGAAAAATCTCCAGTTTTTTTCTTCCCCCTGGAAAGTCTGCTAGGAGTAGACG
Source organism: Mellivora capensis (assembly GCA_004024625.1). Taxonomy (NCBI): domain Eukaryota; kingdom Metazoa; phylum Chordata; class Mammalia; order Carnivora; family Mustelidae; genus Mellivora; species Mellivora capensis. The sequence continues at coordinate 23,773 of PISX010011461.1, forward strand.
TTATTTACATGACCGAAATTTGTGTTTCCTGCTGATTAGACTGGGTGCCTAGTGTGGGATTCTGTTTACATAAAATTCTAGAAAACGCAAATCAGTCCAAAGGGACAGCAGCGGCCGGGGAGGCCCGGGGAGGGTGCAGGATCTGCTTCTTAAAGGGTGCTGGCAATGCCAGGCGTGATGGCGAGAAGCGAGTGCTGTTTCCGGTTACCCTCCTCCAGCCCGCCCCGCTTCCTGCAGCGGCCGTGGCCGCACCCCCCCGCTGAGAGTGGACTGTTGCTTCGTTTGTTCTTCCTAGTAGAACAGTGCTTCCCAGGTTGAAGGGGTCTCTCTCTGGCTTGTTGGTGTGGTTGGTGTGATGCGAGTAAGCAGAGGTGTCGGAGAAAAAGGGTTGGGGGCCGATAACATGGCATCGCCACCAGCGCTGCGGGCCCCGGGTCAGACTTGCACCTGCGTGACCAGTGCGCGGGGGCGGGGGGGGGGGCGGACCTCGCTCTCAGCTCCACGTGCAGCACCAGCCCGGGACAGGCCTGCCATATCCGTGCTGTGTCACCCGGAACACACGTTAGCCCTTCTCCGTCCTCGGGACAGACCCCCTGGCACCTGTGCAGACACGCACAAGTTACTTTTCTCCATGACCAGCAGGCACAGATTTTTTTTAAAAAAACATAACATTTGGCCTCTTTCTCGAAGAGTCTTAGACTAAACGCACTATTTTTAGCATCATTTCCATCTTTTCTCAATATCTAGTGGCTTTTTGTGTCTTATCAGTTCTTTCCTGCTTTTGTTTTTTTGTTTTTTTGTTTTTTTTGTTAATATCTGAACATACATTTTAATGTGGAGAATTTTCCACTTTCCCCTGAGCTTTCTGGGTAAATGAACCAGTTTTTTGCTTTGGTGTCTTTTTCTTGTCACTGAGGTTTCTAAGCTGGTCTGAGACTTGCATGGAATCAGTCATGTGCTTTTCACAGAGACGTTCGAAGGCTAACCCTGTGTAGGGCGTGTGGTACTCTCAGGCGGTCGCGGCGCTGCGGTCTGTGCGCGCCTGGGGGCTCTCCTCGCCGCCAAGACAGGGCAGACTCGCGGGGTCCTGCCGTCAGCCTGGGCCGCGGAGCGGGCGTCGGGGGGTGAGAGGGAACTGTGTGCTTTTGCTCGTGGCGTGCCTAGGGGTGGGGCAGCTGGACCCTCACTTGTTAAGACGCTGCCAAGCGGGTTTCCAGGACGGTGGCCCAGCGTCACGCGTGTCCGGCAGCCGCCCCTCGCCAGGGCCCATCTTCCTCGTTGTAGCCGTTCTAGTGCCTGTGCAGGAGCAGCTCCGGAGTCTGCGTTTTCCTGACGACCGATGGCTTTGAGCGTCGTTCAGGGGCTCCTTTGCTGCATCTTTTACCTGTTCGTTGGGCTGGTTTTCTCCTTGCTGAGAGTTGGAGAGCGCGGCCCGTCTCCAGGTGGACGGTCTGCAGAGGTGCTCTTTGGTCTGTGGTTTGTCCCTTCAGGGCCGTGTGTTCCCGAGACCGACCCTCTAGAACAGGCCTGGTGTTTTCGTTCGCCTGTTCTGCGCCTTATAATCTCGGTGGGGGAGATTCGCCCCCCGAGAATGTGGGTTTTGGCCGACGGGCAGCCTCCCCTGTGGTCAGCGTGGGGCGTGCCTCCCTCACTCCAGAGAGGCCCTGAGTCCCGGGCCCCGGCAGCCCTGACCTGCGTCCTGGGTCCGGAGTCCGCCATCTCCGGAACCGATGTGAACGGAGTCACGTGGTGCATTTGCTTTTGTGTCCTGGCGAAACTGTGTTGCTGAGTTCTGCTGTCCCCTGCCCTGCCCCCATTCCCGGGCCGGTGGCCACTCCGGCCCCCTTGATGTCAGCATGTGAACTCAGCGCGTTTCCGTCAGGACACAGCCAGTGGTGGTTGGCTCCCCTGTTGCGGGTGTCTTGCTGCTGGAAGTTTCTCAGCAGGTTGCTGACATCTGTGGGCCTGTGCGTGCTTCTTGAAACACATTTTGTTGTATTTTGCTTTCCAGCAATTTGCACATTCCTGTCATACGAATTCTTCGAACTGAGCAGCCCTCGGAGCAAGCTGTCTCCTTGTCTGCTTCCTAGCTCAGCAGACGGCGTGCCACCGCTCAGTCATCTCCGTTTTGCGTCTCCTACTGTCTCCTTCCCTGCTTCCGCTTGGTGACCTAGTTCTGTCACTTCTCTGTCCCCAACAGCCCTCAACGGCTCCTCATGCTGCCGATCCCCTCAGCTCTTCCCGTGGCCCAGCTCTTACGTCCTGACACTGGGCCGGCCCGCCCCCACCACCCCCTGCCGACACCCTCCTTCACTCCACACTCGGCCTCCGGGCCGACCCTGAGCGCTCAGGGAGCGCTGCTCCCCGAGGGGCGGTCTCGGACGGGCGTCTTCCCGCGCTCGGCTCTCGGTCGGCGCCAGAGCTCGACTAGAACCGGGGTGGCTCGCCTCTGTCCGCTTCTTCCCGTGAGGCCGCTGGTCATGGGTGCCGGCCTGGGGCAGCCCTGTCTGGCAGTTCCCGGGGCCCTTCAGTGATGGGGGTCCTAGGGTCACATCTTGGCTCCTTTTCTGACAGTTTGTCCACTGCCCTCGGGGTTTCTCTTTTTCCTTCTGACTTTATCTGTTTCGTCACCGTTGGAGGGTCTCAGTCCCACTTCCCTCTGGAGAACCCTGTGCTCTTCTTTCTCTCACATCCAGAACAAACTCCCTCTTCAGTCCACCCTGCGCGTGTGCACACGTCTGCCCACCCGGGACCCAGGAGCATCCGCGTGTCTCCCCCTTCTCGGCCCTCTGTGCCGCCCGCTTCGACTCTCGGCCGCCGTGTAACGCGTGCGCCGACGGCTCCGTCCCTGGCGGGCTGCGTGGGCGGCGCGGCAGCTTCCGACGACGTGTGGAAGCAGCTCAGCACGTACAGGTGTTTTGGAGTAGGAAACGCAAGGGCGTGGGTCTTGAGGGGTGTCTTGTGTCTGGCTATCCCCGGGGTCCTCGCTGTCCTCAGGTGCTTGGGTTGTCGGTTTGCGTGACACAGACGGGCGTGTTGTCTTTCTTCCGCGCACGCCGGGCGGCCCAGTGCACCGGCTTGGCCCGGCTTAGGTGCTCACCACGGAGGACGTTGTCCGGCCGTGGGAGATCGGGAGGCGGCTCGGGGGCACCGTCCTCCACCGCGGGGGCCGTGTGCCCTGTGCTCACGTGCAGCCTGTGCGTGGAACCTTCTCCCGCGTCCTGTGTCTTCGGTGTGGACAGAGAGTGGAAATCTCCTGGCCCTCGGCGTTTGCTGCTACGTGCGATGTGAAGGGAGTGTTTGTGCTCGTGGTGTTTCTCACGTGTGTGGTTACATCTGAATGAGCTAACCAGAGCGGGAGAGCTGGGTCTTGATGTTTTCAGTTTCCTGTTCGATGCCAGTCACTGCCCGTGGAGGCTGTGCTGGAAGGGTGCTCCTGGCAGTGCTTCTAGATGCTTCTAGACCCTTCCGACAGTGGCCACAGCCCTCTCCCCCGACTCTGGCAGCCTGACAGCTGGTGGGAGGCTTTCTTCCTGTCTCCCATGAGAAGGAGGCTGAGCCGAAGTTGTGTCCATTTTCTTCTCTGTAAACTGTCTTTAAGGATTTTCCTATTTTCTTGTGGATCTGGAAGGTTTATCTTAAAGAAGTCTCTTATCTCTTGAGATAACAGTAGCTTTTTTTTTTTTTTTGAGTTTTTTATCTTTTGACTTTGTTTATGGTGCGTTTTTCCTGGCAGCCGTTTTTGGTTATGTGCTTGAGTGTACCAGTCTTTAATGGGTTTTGAGTCGTAAGTAGAGAGGCCTGTCCTACAAGATTTTTTTTCTTAATTGTCCTACAGTATTTTCACTAGACGTAACTTTTATTTTTGAGGCATAATGTACAGTCCGTCAGCTCTCCTGAGTGACGGGCACAGGGCAGCGAGAGCGGACGGTGCGCACAGCGGGGTGACCAGCTCCTCCATCGACCCCGCAGGCGCGTGGCCTCAGCCCACTGCTGTGGGTCACTGGTGCTGTTTGTGGAACGGCTCCTACGTGGAATCAGAAGGATTTGCTCTCACGGCGGGCTCCTTTGCCCGGCAGGCTGCTTTGAGCGCCGTGCGTGCTGTGGTGCGGGCGGTCTCCATGCTGTGGCTGCTGCGGTGCAGCTCTTAGCCCATCTGTTCTAGATGTTTGGGCTCTTTTGATGTGGTGGCTCTGATGAACGAAGCTGCTGTGGGCTTTTATTTGCAAGTCTTCATGTGGACCTTCAGCTTTATTTCTCCTGGGGTAAATCCCTACAAGCGGATTTCTGCATATTCACCTTTACGAGGAACCACCGCAGTGTTTCTGAGCCTGTGCGATCGATTTCACGTCTCAGAGCAGGTGTGCGGGGAGCGCCTGCTCCTTCCCACGCTCACCGCCTCTGCACACCGTCTCTTCCAGCACGTTTGTTGCCGGCTTTCCGGAGTACACACAGCCAATGATAGAGCACCTGGTGACCATGAAGATCAACCACTGGGACGGGTAAGTTTTGTGTTTTCGTGCTCATCTCATCTCAGTGATGTATTTGATTAGATTATCTGGCAAATAAGAGTTCTTCTTCTTTTTTTTTTTCCAGACGAGAGGTTAACTTGCGCTAAGCCTTGAGTTGGCCTCCTCATTGTAGTATTTTCTATTTTAAGATGATTTTTGAGAAGTGATGGGCGTTCCAGCCTTCATGCCTGACATGCTGGTTCGTGGTCTGTCCAGTTTTACTTCTGGGGATCGTAGGTGTGCCGGGTGTGCCGTGTTCCCACGTGGACGCTGTCGCGTCTGGTGTGTGATGGAGGGCAGGAGCAGCCTCCGCAGGCACTCCCACGGTGGTCGCTTCCTCCGGCGACGCCCTGCGCGGCTGCTCTGGCCGACAGGCTTCTCCGTTGTCTCCTCGAAGCCAGCAGGCTTTGGCGGCTTTTCCTGATTACGTAGCACTGTCAGGGCCTCCGAGCGTTTCGCTAGTTCACCGTCCCTTCAGAGGAAGGGCTCCCTGGGCGATCCCGAACACAGAGAGTGTCTGTGCCGCCAGCTGCTGTTCGCCTCTGGAGGATCGATTGCTTGTGGTAGGAGGGCTGGGTGTGGCTGCTGGTGCAGACAGGACCTCTCGCGGCAGCAGGTGCCTGCAGATGTGAGTAGCTCGGTGGGCTCTACGCCTAGAACCCCAGCTTCAGGGTGCGTTCACTTGGAGAAAGTTCTTTCTGACCTGCTGGGGAGTGTGCTCCAGCTTCTGCCAGGGCCAGCGCCACGTGTGACAAGGCTCTCTTCGGGCGCCAGGTGCCTCCAGGAGCAGGGGCACCTCCGTGGGGCGCTTGCTTGGGCACGGCCTGCCCACCAGGAGGCCCCTCTCTTGGTTTCCTTGCCGCGATCTTGCTAAGAGTTGGGCCAGCTTCTGACGCTGGAGGCCTAACTGCAGAAATTCTCGTAATTAGGGCGAAGATCCCATGCCCCGAACCTGTGAGAAATTAGTTAATTTGCCCATCAGTCAGTAGGGTATTTAAGACCAGAATGGCACATGTGTTATTAGCCAAGGTGCTGGACTAGACTCTTGAGCTGTTGAAATCTCCAGTTGAGGTCAGAAAGTTCTCGTCCAGCAGTCCTGACGCGTACCTTTCACGTATTTTGGGTGGGCCTCTCCTGGTAACTGCATTTGCAGTTATAATTTTTGTCCTCCCAGCAGATTGGCCCTTTATCATTATGACGCGTTCTTCTGTTTCCTGTTAGATTTCTTGTCTTAAAGTGTGATTTGATACAATTGTGGCCCAAGGGTCAGCATACTTTCTTTAAAGGGCCAGACAGTAAACATTTTAGGTCACTGCTGCATATATTTTCTTGTTTTTTCTATGACCTTTTAAAATGTAAAACCCATGCTTAGCTTGGGGCCTTACCGGAAGAAGGGCAGGGGAGCCCTCGTGGGGCTGCCCACCTGCTGCTCTTTGCTCTCAGCCCCTGCGAGTCTCTGGGGTCCTGCGTGGGTATCCATTCTGACGAGGTCTGCCTTTTGTGTGAGGCCGCAGTCCCTGCACGTTTCACGTGTTCGTCAGCACGGTTCACTTTCTGCCTGTATCTTGCTATTTGTTTTCTATTTTTTTCTCATGGCTTTTGCTTTGTTAATTTTATTAAAAAAAAAAAAAAAGATTCATTGTGGACATTTTGTTTTTCGAATAAGGTCTGAAAACCAGAAGGTTTTCAGGGCGTGTGAGCCGCAGTGTGGAGGGGAATGTTGTCTGGTCCTCCCCTCTGTCAGGTTTGGAGACCCTCAGGACAACATCAGCTAAGGCTCACCAGCACACTGGGTTTCATAAAGCGTGGTGCGGCTTTGTCGCGCTAGGGTTCTTCAGAGGTGGAGCTGTTTCTGCGTCTGTCAGTGAGGAGATAGCAGAAGTGCACAGGTAGGGACTTCCCTGTTCTCTGCTCAGCGCATGGCTGGCTTACGGAGAACGGGGGGCCCGGTGCAGAATTCTTCACGGACCCTGTGGTGTCGCGTGCCTTGACTCGTACAGGGATTCTGTTTTACCTTAAATAGTATCACTTGTAAGAGATATTGGTCCATTCTCTTGGGTTCCTTTTTGGAAGTTTTCTGACACCCAAAATAATTTATAGATGAAGATAAACATAACTTAAAAACTTGTTGATTATGGGAAAAAGACGTAATACGTGCCATTTGAAGCACTTTCTGTGTGCGGTTCAGGAGTGTTGCGCACATCTCTTGTTGTGCACACGTTACTGCCACTCATCTCCTGAACTTCTTCATGTTGAAAAACTGAAAGTCTGTCCCCGTTGAACAGGGACTGGTCCTCCCCACCCCCTCCCTTAGCCCTGGCACCCATCGTCCTACTTTCCATCCCTAAGAATGCGATTCCCCCGAGGTCCTGATGTAAGTGGAACTTTGTCCTTCTGGGACTGGCTGACCGCACCGAGCTTCGCCTCCTTACCGCACGCCCATGGTGTAGCAGGTGACGGGATTCCCTTCCGTGTGAGGGCCGAGTGACACTCCGCGGCGTGTTCCGACCACCCTTTCTTCGCCCGTCATCTGTTGGCAGACCCAGGGCCGCTTCCACCTTTTGGCTGTTGTGCAGACGGCTGCTGTGGGTGTAGGTGTGCAGATCTTGCCTCAAGACCCCGCTTCCAGCTCCTGCGGGTAAATGCCCAGGAGTGGAATTACGGGGTCATGTGGTAACCCTATTTTTAGCATCCGAGGAGCCCCCAGAACCATCCTGGTTTTCCCGACGGCTCCGCCGTCTTACATTCGCACCCGCCACCCGCCCGCTTCTCGGCTTCAGTGTCCCCGACGTGGCGATCTCAGTGGACATGAGGCAGCTCGTGGCTCTGATGTGCATTTCCCTGGGGACTTGTTGGCAGGGAGGACCTTCTCGGGGGTCAGTTGGCTATTTGTGTATCATCTTGGGAGAAACGTTTCAAGTCCTTTGCCTGTTTCTTAATCCAGTGCTTGTTTTTGTTGTTGAGTTGTGGGGTTCACGTGTCCGGCACTGCTCAGTTTCCAGATGCGTGGTGTGCAGGTGTTTTCTCCCGCCCCGTAGGCTGCCTTACCGCTCTGTTGACAACGTCCTTTGATACCTGAAGTTACAAATTTTAATGTGGACTTACTTATCTAGTACGTTTACCCATTTTTACTTTTGAAGAAGTGGTTTTTTAAAAGAGATTTTATTTATTTATCGGACAGAGATCACAAGCAGGCAGAGAGGCAGGCAGAGGGGGAGGGGGAAGCAGGCTCCCCGCTGAGCAGAGAGCCCAATGCGGGGCTCGATCCCAGGACCCTGAGATCATGACCTGAGCCGGAGGCCCACTGAGCCACCCAGGTGCCCCCCGGTTTTTACTTTTATTGCTTGTGCTTTTAGTGTCATATCCAAGAAGCCATTATTAGATCTAACGTCAGAAGCTCTTCCACTCTTTTTTTCGGAGTTTTGTAGTTTTAGGTCTTCTGTTTAGGCAGTAAATACAGCGGTTTTAAGTAGGGAAAGGTGGTTATGCTTGACGTGGCACTAACTGGGCAGGACGCATGTAACTGTACCTGTTGGAGAGGCCGCACGCCTGGCCTCCCTGGGGCCTCTCCAGCTGAAACAGTGGGATCGCTGCTCTGAGACCCGTTCGTCACTCATTCTTCAGAAATAGCTTCCTGAACATTGACCAAATATTTCTGGGGGCTGCGGGGGTGCAGTGCTGCTTGGCTGGTGTTAGTTACCGAGTGGTTAGTGTTGGGCGTGGTGGTCATGGGTGTGTGGTGCTGAGTTTCTTGGTGCCCGAGACATCCCTGCCTCCCAGAACTCATGGTTTGCTGTCAGAAGTGGATACCCTAAGCCGGACCTGGGAGCCCAGGAGGGGTGGGACGTGGCCCTGCCTGGGTCCGGGGGGCTTCCCGCTTTCACATCTCTGTGTCCACTCTGTGCTGATGTACGTCAGATGTTCGTCTTCTGCATGTTTGTTTCCACCTCAGTGTTTTTGTCCTATTGTCACCCAAAGCCTCGTCGTTACAGTGAGGACGGCTTTCCCCCGCCGTGTCCTCCTGGCGTCCAGTGCCCGGGGGGTAGCATGGGGTCAGGGTTTGGTCAGAGGCCATCTGGCCCCAGCAGGCTCAGGAGGGCCTCGAGGTCCCACTCACCAGCCCCGGGGGCTGCTTCTGTCGTTTGACGGGCTGAGCACGTCTGCCGTGTTTTGGTTGGAAGTGACGTGTGCCTCCCATCTGTTAGCTTGAGCCATGCGACAAGGCTGCTGTGCAGCGCTCGAGGCCCTCCCAGTGTGGGTTTCATGTGGCTGTGCCCAGTGCTCCTGCATTCTGAACGCTTGTGGTGTGGGAGGTTGGAGAACCCAGAGACAGAGGCCGTGCGCCGTGCAGGCCAAGCTCAGGCCCTCCGTTTGGGGAGTTTGCTTGTCCTTGTTTACTACAATCACAGATGCTTATTTGTTTGTTCTTTGGTGTTTATTTTTGTTGGTGGTTTTGAGCTAGTGGGTAGTTGACACTCCCGTGTTCTGTCTGTGCTCTCTTCACGAGTGGGATAAAGCTCGAATCGTCCGAAGGAAGGAAATGACGGTCGTCTCCGTCCCTCCCTCCAGGGTCATCAGAGAGCTGTCTGCGAAGGCTTTGCACAACCTGGCCCAGCGAGCTCCTGAGTACAGCGCCACTCACGGTAGGTGCGCCAGCGTCCTGCTGCCGCCACGCTCCCATCGGCTGTGCGCGGCGGGGTGGGGACGCGCCCCTGTGCTGGGGTCCGGCCCGGAGGGCTGAGAGTGACGTGTTTCTGTCTCGCTGAGAAGTGTGTGAATGAAGGACTGGTCTGTGCTTGGTCGGGGACAGATCAGAGCCAGATGCCGTGAGCGTGGTGGCCTGTGGGCCCTGGGGAGCTGATGGCTTCCGTTAAAACATGTCTCGTGCATTTCAGAAGCAGCTTTTGTTGATGGTGGTGGTGAAGTAATTCACAGTGTAATAAATTAAACAGTGAGCTGCTTCCTGGCAGCCCCTGGCTGTGGGACTAGCCCGCCGTGCTGTTTGGAGAGGAGATCTGCCAGGTCCAAAGTGATCACGCCTGTTATCATTAAGGAAAGAGCCCATATTCCAGAAAATAAGCATCTCATTTTAACGTAGGGAACCGTACTCAAATTGGTTTAAGTCATGCTTGTTCTCACTGTTACCAGGGTAACTGGTGGTCACGCTGTGTTCATTAGGGGTTACTGATTTCACTTCTGGGTGCCCCTCACACATTCTGGGCCATTAGTATCTCAAAGCCTTCAGCTTCATGGTCTGTTCCTGAAACGGGATGGCAGGATTCTCTTACTTACCTATGATCGGTAATCTTCATGGCCTGAATGAAGGGGTGCTCGTCCTTTCTTCCCGGTTGGAGAGCGTTAACAGGGCAAGGGATGGCCTCAGTTCTTGAGCTCTGACCGTGGCCGGCTGCCGTGTTTGAGTGCTGCTGGGGTGCCGCTGGCTTGGACGCTGGCTGCTTCTGCAGCCCCTGCAGCGGTGCCTCTGGGTGTCAGGGAGGTGGAGGCTCAGAGGGACACGGTCTCCCAGGTTGGTGGGGGACAGGTGGTATGGACGTGGCTTCTTTCAGGCACCCTACCAGCCTGTAAGGGTTTTGTGACTCTGCTTTCTATTCCCAGAGCACCACAGTCATGGAAGCATCCTTTGCCCTGAGCCGGGGTGGGCGTGGGGCGGGGGGGGGCATCAGGCTGCACATGCCGCACTGCTCTAGGGGCCTGCCACTCTGCCTCCGTCCTGCTGGGTACCCAAGGCAGAGCAGCTGCTGGCCATTTAGCTACAGCAGAGACTGGTTCTCTCTCTCCACTCTGTCGCTGCCCTGTGTCTTGAGGACCTGGGAATCGGGAAGCTCCCCTTGCCCCCCCACCCCTTCCCCGGCCCATTCTGCTCACTTCTCTGGGTGCCAGGGAAGGTTTGGCATGTTGACTCGGGTTCAGTCCTGGCTGTTGTGCTCATGGCCCTTACAGAGGTCACTTTCCCTGGGTGTGTCTCCCCTCCGGATCCTGAGTCTATGAGTCTGACACGTTACCCTCTGTGCACTTGTTGACATGTTGTCTGGCCCTTGTCCTTTGCAGTTCTTCCACGTCTGCTGTCCATGACGCAGAGCCTGGACTTGCACACGCGGCATGGAGCCGTGCTTGCCTGTGCGGAGGTTGCCCGCGGCCTATACCGACTCGCGGTCCAAGAGGGCAGGTAGGAGAAGCGCCGTGGTCCCATGGAACCACCGTGGTCGTGAGCTGGGAACCCCATCCACCTTCAGTCTGTTTACCTGTGACGGTACTGCTGGGTCGTGAGATTCCTGTGTTTTAGCTGATGGAGCTTTTAGTGTCTCTCTCCTCCCACGAGCCGTGCCCATTGAGGGACCTCTCCAGCTCTCCAGCTGAGGCCACTGATGGCCTTAGGTGTCAAGTCACTATTTCCTTACATCTCCTTGTCTTTCTGGGTATCGAGTTAGGTTATAAAAGCAAGATACGTTTTCAGAGAGGGTAGTGAGTGGGCCGTATAATCAGTATTCTTTGCTCATTAGGACTTTCCATACTTTAGGATCCCAGAACATAGAAGTGGTAACGTTTCCACTGAGAACTTTTCTGGCTGGTGGAGTTCGTTCGTTCTTTCTTTCTTTCTTTCTTTCTTTTTTTTAAAAAAGATTTTTATTTATTTATTTGACACAGAGAGCAAGTTACCACGGGTAGGCAGAGTCAGGGAGAGAGAGAGGGGGAGGCAGGCTCCCCGCCGAGCAGGGAGCCTGATGTGGGGCTCGATCTCCCGACTCTGAGATCATGCCCTGAGCTGAAGGCAGAAGCTTAACCGACTTAACCGACCCAGGTGCCCCTGGCTGGCGGAGTTCTAACAGAAAACGGGGGAGCACATGGTGTTGGGCCACCGGAGTGGCCCCAGACATGCTGTGTTTTTGTAAGTTTGTAGGGCTGCCATCTGGGTTTCTACTTCTCTTTCCAGCCAACTTTTCCACAAAAGCAAGAGCTCGCAACATACCACGTGTCCCCCACCTGCGCTCTGGATTATAGTTAGAGGAGCGCCGTGTTTTAGTCCCATCACATCACTCTGGATGATTTCCTGGGCGCCAAGTGAGGCAGGGTGCTGGCGACAAGCCTCGGAGCTTTGGTCGGGTCCACCCCTTTGTGCCCCACAGCCTAGGCACACGCTGTCGAGCAGCTTAGGGACATCCACGTGGGGGTGAAATGGCACCTGTGGGCCAGGCCGAGGACTTGGTGTGGATGGCAGTGCTCTCTGTGGTCGAGCGGAGCCCAGGCGAGAGGCAGAGCCCTGCCCAGCGCAGCGGCACAAGACACACCAGGGCCTGACAGCCTGGGGAAGCTGCCACGAGGGCAGGTCAGAGACACCAGCGCCCGGGCTTTTTCTGGGGACTGGGACGTGGGCGGCCTCGGCCTGGTGTGGACCCACAGCCCAGACTCCCAGAAGGAAGCAGGTTGTAGCATAAGCCGCCTGGTTTGTACCAACAGTCTAGGCACAGAGAGTCCCCTCTCACAGGGAAGGATGGAAGGCCTCCTGAGATCCAGGTTCCTGGACGCAAGCTGAGGGCCACCTGTGCCTTTCCAGGGTGGCAGTGAGGCCACTGTGTGAACTCTTTTCTGGTCACAGGGGCCTCAGCTCAGCATCGGACAGTCATGTGGGCTGCTGGGTGGCCCTGCGGGTCTCGGCTCTCCAGCAGGGGCTCCTTTTGTCCCCATCCCAGGGCTGTGTCCGTCGTCGGCAAGCTGCTGCACGGGTCACGGCTTTACGGGAAGGCCCATACACCCGCCTCTCTGAGGAGACGCTGCTCTAGGGGGTTACGCTCTGCAGGGGTTTGGGGGAGCTGGCTGGGCACCTGGACAAAATGCAGACCTTTCCGAGCCCGAGGCTCCTTTGGTGCTTGTTGTCCTCGGGATCTCAGCTGTTGTATTTGAACCCCTGCAGGCCTGTCGCAAGCTACCTGGATGGAGCGGCTGTGCAGGGCCTGAAGCAGATTCACCAGCAGGTTTGTGCGCAGCCTGCCGGAGTGCCCCTTTCTGCAGGTCCCCCAGTGCCTGGGACTGTTCCCTGCCCTTACAAGCCCTCTCCCCTCTCCAGCCCCAATGGGAGCCCCAGGGAGTGACGGGGACAGGTCCCGCTCAGATCAGTCCTGGGGCCTGTTGCTCAGAAGCAGGTTTCTTCTTTGGCCTCACTGGCGGCTCGTCTGGGGCGGGGGGACCTCCTGGAGCCGGCGCTGCTCGGGGCGGTACAGCTGACAAGGCCGCTCCTCCCTGGTTCTCGTCTTTCTGAGCTGCCTGGCCGCACTGGTCCCCTGGGAGCCCAGGGACTCCGGCGTGTCCCAGGCCTCTGTCATGGGCGTGGCCTGTTACTGTGGAGGCGGCCGGCAGAATAGCGTGATGGGTGTGACCCCCATCACGTGTGCCCCCATCACCTGTGCCCCCACCTGTGCCTCCTCGGTGGGCTGCATCCGGACGTGCACCCGGCATCTGTGTTTGCACATCTCAGGGTTGGGGGGGGGACGTGTCTCCATTTGTGTGGGTTTTTGAGATTTTCCAAAGCTCTATGATTCGGAAGAGGTGAAGTGTGAACTACAGGCCCAATGTTACCAGATGACCTCAGAGTCTCTCAAGACGACTTAGATGGGCTGAATGTCTGTTGTTCCAGAGTTCCGTATTGAAGATTTGTCTCTGTGCGTATAATGCACCATTCTGATACCAGATCGTCATTCTGCGTGTGCTACTGACTTTAGGATTTTGGCAAACCCACGCGGTGGGGTTCCTGAGGGTGGAGTGTGAGGACACGGCGGCTGGGCGGGGCATCCCCCGAGCTGGGGGTCCTCTGTGGAGGGCAGGAGGCAGCCGAGCCTGCCCCCTTGAGTTTCTGGGGGACACGAAGGTGTGGACCAGGCTCCATTCCATCTTGGGGAGACGGGTGCTGGTGGTCCCGGCTGCCCCAGAGGCTCTCTGGGGACCCTGGAATCAGGATACAGGTCTCTCTTGGCTCCCCTCTCTGTGCCTTGGTTTCCCCTTCCAAGTGGGGACACCGGAAAGCCGTCACAAGGAGCTTGCCGGGATGGAGTGGGCCCCGCCGCCAGCGCTCTGAGGAACCCAGCCCGAGAAACACCCGCTCCTGCCGTGTCGTCCTCACCCCTGTCCTTGCTCAGAAAACCAGTGAACTTAAATAACTCTTACTTTTCGTTTTAGCTCTATGATCGTCAGTTATATAGGTAAGCTGCACAAACCCCACGTTCTTGTGTTTTTATCTTGAAAGAAGAGCTGCTCTGTCAGTGCAGGTGGGGCTGGCCTGTTGGGGCTCGTGGCCAGTCACCCCGCGGCTGAGTTTACCCGGCCCGCGCTCCTTATCTGAGGGGCACCACACTCAGAAGATGTGAGGGTTGAACTAGCCCCGTCGGTGTTTTTAAGCTCTACTGTGGTTTTCGTGTCCTGTGGTCGGTGTGGAAGTGTGTGGTCCGATGGGCGCCGGTCGTGGCAGATGCCTGTGCGGCTCGCGGCGCCTGACGCTGTCCTCCCGCCCCCGAGGCGTTCCCAGCCCTGCGGCCCCATCTGAGCTCCTTGTCTGTGGTGCTGCCTCTTGTGGGTCTCGTGCAGCTGGAGTCGTGCTGGGACGTCCTTGTGGTCGGGCCGCTCGCACGTAGCGTGAGGCTGCAGGGTTTTCCTGCGCGTAGTGCGCACCGCGGTGTCGCCTCTGTGTCACCGTGCTTGGCGCGTTCATCTGCCCACCAGGCCCGGGGGGTTGGGTCATTCCAGCTTTTGGCGACTTGGGATATGTGTGCTGTGAACGTTGGTGGGCAAGTCTTGGTGTGGACGTGTTTCCACTTTTGTTGGGTTAATCCCTGGGGGGCGGCATTTTTAAGGCCCCAACAGACTTGTCCAGAGGGCTGGCGCCCTCTGCGCCCGGCAGCGGCATCTGGCAGTGCTGCCTGTCCTCATCACCTGTGGTGGGCTGCGAGCCGCCCCTGGGGGTGGGCGTGCAGAGGCCGCCCAGCACAGCCCTGAGGCGCAGCTCCCTGCCGGCGGGTGACCTTGGCACCTTCTCCTGTGTGACTGGCCATCTCAACTTCTGTCTTCTTCTGTGAGGTGGTTGTTTGCATCTTTTGCTTATTAAAAAAGTCACGGTCTGTCTTCTCACCGAGCTGTCAGCTCTCCACATATTCTGGATGTGAGATGTGACCGCCCAGAATTGTCTCCGAGGCTGGGGCTTGCCTTTTCATTTTTCATAATGGCTTTTTTTTTTTTTTTTTTTAAGATTTCATTTATTTATTTGACAGACAGAGACCACAGCAGGCAGAGAGGCAGGCAGAGAGAGGAGGAAGCAGGCTCCCCGCGGAGCAGAGAGCCCGATGTGGGGCTCGATCCCAGGACCCTGAGATCATGACCTGATCAAGGCAGAGGCTTTAACCCACTGAGCCCCCCAGGCGCCCCTCGTAGTGGCTTTTTAATATAACTGTACAGGGTAGTGAACATGGCCTGTTCTCTGTTGTTCTTGATGTGTTCCCCTGTTCATCTCTCCCTGAAAGTGCAAGGCCTGCTCTGACCCTGGCCAGGGTCTCAGACCTACCCGGGTCACCTGAGTAGATCTGAAAGCAGTCTGTCGGCATGAGAAGCCCTGGGAGGGGGGCCGAGAGGCAGTGGTCCTGGTCTGAGCCCCTGGCCGGGGACTGGCCGGCCTTGTCCTCGGCTGATTTGGCAGCTTTCGCAGTTAAAGGTGGTCTTCTGGCCCTGTCTCATTCCCGAGTTCCCTTTTCTGGACAGCTCTGTCCATGGCTCAGTTGCACAAACACACGGCCTCTCTTCCCAGTAACAGATTCCTCCCCACCGCAGATAGCCCCGGGCTCGAGCCAGTGTGTAAGTGTGAGTGGGGCTCGTCTGCATCCTGTGAGCACCCGTGGGACGTGGCTGGGCCTGTGTCGGGACCTCCCGCGGCTCCGCGGGCCCTGTGGTTGGTGCAGAGATGAGTCTGAGGTCTTGGGAGGCCTCCGTCGTGTGGTTCCAGTTACCTGTCCTTCCTCTCTGGTTGGGGCGGGGTGTTCGCGTTGCCCTGCAGACGATGCCCACCTCCTCACTGGCTCATGGGTCCTGCTTTCTTCCCTACATGGGTTAATGGAAGTTTCACCAGAAGTAGCTGGTGGAGACTTGTGTGCACCTTGGCAGACTACAGCTTCTCAGTGTGGCTTGAGCCCAGGAAGGAGGGTGGCGTGGCTGTGCCTTCTGGCATGGACATGAGTGCTCCGGCTTCATACTTTGCTTGGTGGCCGGCCAGGGGAGGTCCCTGGGGAGCTGCCATGGGGCTTCTGCTCTTCCAGACGCCCTCCACGCTGGCTTTCCACCTGTTCTAATGAAGAAGAGGAGCAAGTCACCCCCAAGTAGGGAACGTGCTCATTTCTTCCTGGTGAAATGCTTGCTCCCCTGGACTGATAAACCGTGGTCCAGAGTGGACAGGGAGCCTGAGCCAGGCACCGCTGGACAAGGGGACGCCCCCAGTGCGCCAGCTTTGTCTGATCACCGATGGCTTATGGTGGTGCCCATGAGCAGGTTACCAATTCTAAAAACATCTGTGCTGCTTGTTTTTTTTTTGTTTTTTTTTTTTTTTAAGATTTTACTTATTGGGCGCCTGGGTGGCTCAGTCGTTAAGTGTCTGCCTTCGGCTCAGGTCATGGTCCCAGGGCCCCAGGATTGAGCCCCGCTCCCTACTTAGCGGGGCGCCTGCTTCCCTCTCCCATTCCCACTGCTTGTGTTTCCATTCTTGCCGTCTCTCTCTGTCGAGTAAGTAAATAAAATCTTAAAAATTAAAGATTTTATTTATTTCACAGAGAGAGACATAGCAAGAGAGGGAACAGAAGCAGGAGGGGGAGAGGGAGAAGCAGGCTTCCCTACTGAGCAGGAAGCCCGATGGAGGGGCTCTATCCCAGGACCTTAGGATCATGATCTGAGCCGAAGGCAGCCGCTTAATGACTGAGCCACCCAGGCGCCCCCCTCTGTTCTGTTTCTAAATTTGGTTTAAATTTCTCCTGGACTCAGCGGGCAGGTGACCCCAGGCTTGGCTCCCCACCCCGAGCCTGGGAGTGCCCGTGGCTGGCCCACTTCTCTGCCCCCAGCAGACAGTTTCCATATGAGGAGGCTTCCTTTCCTGGATCTCACCCAGTGTCTGAATTGCTTGAGGCAGAAGGGAGAGAGTCCCGTTTCTTCTCTAACGGGCATTAGTGGATTGTTTCCTCGGGCTGATGGCGGTAACTTGTCCCTTGGTGTCCCAAGAGTTAGACCCAGCAGTATGTGGAAGCTGTGCCGTGTGACTGTGCGGTAAATGGCGGTAAGGATGATCACACCCAGTAGACCGAGAGTCAGAATGACCTCATCTGGAGGGTGGTCACAGCGCATTTCCTGTTGACTTATGTAAAGGCAGCGCTTGCTGGCAGTGAGAAGTGTGGGTGGGCAGCGGTTTCTACCTTTGTCACTCAGTGAGGGTATTTGATGTTGGGATGTCCAGGAAAAAGATGCTAACTCTGAATGTTTTCATTCATTTGCAGGGGTCTAGGAGGAGAACTCATGAGACACGCAGGTAGGTCTGAGCCGTGGGCTTGCATGTGACAGAGTCCTAAGGGCGTTTGCCTCGCCCTCTCCAGGACTGCCCGGTCTTCCTGGTCCTCTGGGTTGGATTTCCCTTGCAGCCCGGGTGGTCGCACACTGTAGCTCCCGCGAGCGCCCGCCCAGCGCCGCCTCCACGCTGGCCTGTTTGCTGCAGGATCGTTGGGCTCCCATGTGTTTCGATGTATTTTGGTAGCCACTGGGTCAGCGGCTGGGCTGGGGTGGGTGAACGGCGGGGTGATTTGTCTTTCCGTCTTGAGCGCAGTGTGTGTAACTGTACAGCGGAAGGTAGTTTTTCAGATTACATCCGGGTGTTCACAGGGAGCTCAGATGGCGCCGGTGTGTGAGCTTTCCCGGAGCCATCCTGGCTAAGCCCACGGGAAAGCCCAGCGCTCCTCCACTCGTCAGGGCCTGAGTATGCGCAGGCCTGGATGCAGGGGAGCCCCTCACCAGGGAGCGGAGAGGTCGGGGAGGGCCTGGAGGCTCTGAGGGCCCCTGGTGAGCACATGGCCGGGGCTGGGCTGGTGGGAGAGGGGCGGCACCGCCAGTCCTGCGTCCCTCCCAGGCTGAGTGCCCCGTGCACTGACCTCTGGCCCGGACCCTTCAGCATGTGTGCTTGGTGGTTCCTTTTCTTCCCGGAATTCTTGTCCCCTTGCTTCTGGAACAACCCACTGCACTGGTTCTCACTGTCCCTTGTGTGTCCTTCCTCCCATGTGGCCTGCCCTGTCCGGTTGACACCCCCAGCACTGTCCCTTTCCCCTCCCCACCCCTGGGGGGCTGTCTGCGCCTGCCAGCAGCCACCTTGCGGAGGAAGGAGGTTGCAGTGTGCTGTGCTGCTCTCATCGCCCCAGACCCGTCTTCACAAAGAGCTGCTGGCTTCTGACTTCACTTCAGTCCTTGCTTGGGGTTCTTGGTTCTGCTAAGGAGCAGGGATCACATGCGGATCTCGCGTGGCTGCAGGGACGGTCTCGCCAAGCTCCCTGTGCTCCGACCTCAGAGCCGGTCTGCAGGCCTCTGACCCGTCGAGCTGTGCGTGGCTCTGTGCTGTTCCGACCTCCATGCACAGCCCCAGATGGCATTGGGGACTTTGTGCGGGACGGGCTTGTGTCCCTCTGCCCCAGCAGCAGCCATGTGGCGAGTGCTGCCCCAGAGAAGGGGACGGTCCTGGCCAGTGGGAGGACTCCGGGGATCCCAAGCAGCCACCAGGCTGATGTGTGCTGGGCTCCTCGAGGACGAGGTGGTCCCTCGGTCACTGAGCAGGAAGTGTGTGGGTAGAGCCTGGGTAGGACAGGCAAAGTAGGCCCTGAGGAGCCGAGGGCACAGTGAGGGCGTGTGGGCAGGACCCTGGGGCCGTAGCTGGTCACGGCAGAGGTCTTGAAGTGTTCTGGTGTGGTGGTGGGGTGGGGAGGTGTGCCCCCAGGATTGCCTGCATCCCCAGGGCAGACCACACAGGACGGCACTTGTCTGACCTGCAGGCAGGAAGAAGTCATGGGCTCCTGGGACTGTTTGAGACGCGACATCGTCTACATGGGAGTCTGTGCCCTTGTCGCCTCTGCGGCTCGGCTGTGCCCAGGGGCACAGGCGACCTCAGCAGGGCACATGCGGCCCGAGGGGGTGCACACCCACGCCCGCAGGGGAGGAGCAGCGAAACAGCGAGGAGACCAGGGTGTGCCGCAGCCACACGTCATGTCGGTGCCGGCCCGGGAGAAAGAAGAAGGGAGCCACTTGCCGAGGAAACATGGCAGGGGAGCCGTGATGGCAGAGTGGACACTGCGGTGCAGAGGGAGGGCCTCGGACAGGCCAGAGCAGCGGAAGACCTGAACAGAGCTCCTTGCGAGTCCGAGTCTGTTGTGAAAGGGGCGCCCGTCTCCTCGCCGAGGCCGGGGGGCCCTCAGCTCTCCAGCGGTTTGTTACAAGGCACAGGTCTACAAGGCTTCTTCCAAGTAGGTTGTTTTATTTTCGATGTTTCTCTCTACAAATGCAAGGAAGGAAGCCCTGACATGCGGTGGACTGTTCCACACGGTGCCAGGAGGAGAGCCTGACTTGAGTTCTATGTCTGTTCCTAACGAAGACGGCCTGTCGCGAGGACCTGGAGGGCTCTGTCCTCCCTGACCCCGCTTGCCCCAAAGGGCCTCATCGGCCATACAGATGGGCTGCTGGTGACCAAGTGCCCGAGGCACTGAGTGAGCATCACGTGCTGGGTTGCTGAGGTCTGAACGGGGGAGTGCAGGGAGAAGGCCCATGTCCTGTAGCCCTCGGCCGGGAGGCAGGACCTGAGTCGACTTGCCGGATTCCTGTCTGTGTGTCCTGGCTGGCCCGAGGCAGCTTCTCTCCCTATGAGCTCCCGTGTTCCCGTGGGCTCGGCTGAGTCACGGGAGAATAAACTCCAGACCCGAGAGCTGATTTCTGTGAGCTGACAGCTGGAACCGCTAAGGGGCCAAGATCAGCATGTGGCCCTTGGACGCGCACTTGGTCACTGCCCTCGGGTACAGAGCTGTCGAGGCTGCCCTGCACACTGCCTGGGCCCACGATCCGCAGCCCCTTCCTGGATCTCCCGCTGGGGCTCGCGTGGGCCTGGCGCAGGCTCTCCAGGGGGCTGCCAGAGCCAGGCTGCTCTGCTCCGTGGGCCAGGCCGCTGGAGGCGCAGTCCCTGTGGACCGCGGGGGTTCCTGCGCCATTGTCGGTGCACTCGGGTTCCATCAAGGAGCAGGGTGGGCCTCGTGGAGTGGGGAGCTGTGTGCGCTGCGCCTGCCGCTGTGTGGTCGCGACTCCCCGGCACAGCGGCTTCAGTACCCCCAGGCGGTGTTGGGCCTGTGTCGCCCACCGTCCTGGCTCGCTCTCAGCAGCTCCAGGGAAGCGGCTTCTCAAGACAGGAGATGACCGGCAGAAGCAACACGGGCACCGCCAGGCCCTTCCTCACGTGCTGGCAAGGTGCGCTCCAGAGTCCACACCACGTGGGCTGCCCCTGCCGGTCTCCCCCGCCCCAGGGCAGCGCGTGGTGCCGGCCTGTCCCCTAGGCCCGCCCAGCCGTGATCACTGGGGGAGCAGGGAGTCACCGCCTGTTCTCAGCTGCTTTCTGGTGGCATTTGGAAAGGCTTGAGAGACGGCCTTCCTCCCTCCTCGTTCACCGGCCGCTCCCACCACTCGTCTGTGCCAGAGTGATGACGACATAGAGAAATTCTTTGTTTTGTGCAAAGAGGAAAGGAAAAAACCCCTTACTGCTGCTGTGCTGTGTTCATACCCCCGGAAGGTTGCTGTGGCTCGTGGTCTGTGTGGGGGGCGCCCTCCGTCTACCCCTCCCACTTTCCCATGCTGCTCTCTGTTCTAGGGGCTGCCTGGGAGGGGGCGCCGTGGGGGGCACATTCTGGGGGTGCTGCTGCTCTTGGGCGGGGTACTGCTTTTGGGTCAGCGGGAACTGTTGCCAGGTCGGTACAGGGGACAGAGGAAGGCGAGGTCCTCCAGGGCGTGTAAGGATGGTCACTTAGTCACTGGGAGGAAGGAAGCCGGAGCATTTTCTTGAACACATATTACTAGTTTGGTTCGTAGTGTGGGACACGAGGACCCAGACAAGACCTTCCTGACATGTTAACTCTTGTCATGTCTTCCAGTTTTATACATGTTTTAAGTCACACAAGACGTTATTGTTTTATGTCGTTAAAATTCATGTGAGTGTACCTACATGCTTGCCTTTTAGGAAATCTCTTTATTCCTTTCTGCATTTCCGAGCTTCCAAAGGGCCTTTTCCTTTGTGTTCCATTTTCTTGTGTTTTCCATGGCGTGTGTCTGCCATAAGCCCTCTGATTTGTCTGAAATGTCTTTTTTTCTCGTCTTCCTAAAGGGAATATTACTGGGTGTAGACCTCAGGTTCCACAGTGATCGATTTATAATTTAAAGATAACTCTGTTGTTTTCTCAGTTTCTTTCCTGTTTTGTTGAGAACTTAACCTGTTCCTCGCTGCTCTGATGGACACAGTCTGTTAATCGCCTCTGGCCCCTTTGTGTCTGGTTTTCACGGCTCACACAGCACACGGAGAGCAAGGGGAGTGACGGGGGCTCTGTAACCCGTGTGTCCCAGCTTGTCCGGGTCACTGTCGGAGGAGCTCCGCCGTTATCTCCCCAAGTCACACTCTTCTTTCTCCCACAGCATCTGGCGCGCCAGGCTCGGCAAGGTCGACCTGCGTCTCCAGCCTTCACGTCTGTCCTGCCTCCTCCCCTTGCCTCTCCGTCTCCGTGTGGGGTTTGTGCCCCACAGTCCACGTCATGGGCTCTCTCTTCCACCGGGTCTTATTTGTCATTAAACCCGTCCATTGAATTCCTAGTTCGTGTGTGTGTGTGTGTAAGGAGGCTCCACACCCACATGGGGCTTGAGCTCATGACCCTGAGATCAGGCCGGAGCTGAGCTGAGAGTTGGATGCTCAACAGACTGCGCCACCGTGTGCCCTCTAATTCTCGTGATTCCGTGTTTCAGAATTTGTTTATTTTTTTAATAGTTTCTGTATTACTGTTACAGTTTTTAATGATTTCTTTTACCTTTTTGAACAAAATGAGCATTTGGGATCTGTCCAATAGTGCCATCCTCTCTAGCTTACGTGACTGTGGTTGTGTAGGCTGGACACTGTGTGTGAAGACCTGGAGAAGGACTTGGAGGCTCAGGACTGTTCGCTCCCCCGGACAGTCTTTCCGTGGGCTTCTGGCTGGAGGCAGGGGCTGTGAATGGACTGGGCCGTGTCCATCCCTGTCAGGGCTTGAGCGGTTCTGTGCTGGCTGGAGCCGGTGGGCCTGTGTCTAGGTTTGTGGAGGGTGTGGTCCTTTGGATTCAAAGCCTGTGTGAGGGTCTCCTGGCTTCTGTCAGGAGCTCTGTCCCAGTGGCCTGTAAGGGCTCGTGGGCACTCTGGCCGTCTTCCTGGGTTTTCCAGTGCTTGGCGGAAGCGGCTCATCTCAGAGCTCTGGCCCCAGTCTCTGCCTGGGGCTCTCCATTTCCTTGGCAGCTACCTGGTGATGGAAGCACACAGTTTCCTTTGGTCCAGCTTTTTAAAAATGGCGTCTTGGCTGGTGGGTTGATCTGAATGACCTAGTCTGTAACTTTTTTTTGACTTTTTATTTTGAAATGATTGTTGACTCACAGGGAGTCATAGAGCCCTGTGTTGTTTGTTTGTTTGTTTGTTTGTTTGTTTCTAAAAGATTTTATTTTTAAATAATCTTTTCACCCAACATAGGGCTTGAACTCACAATCCTGAGATCGAGAGTCACACACTCTTCCCATTGAGGCAGCCAGGCACCCCCCCCTCCCTGCTTTAACTTGATAGAATACATTCAAAGCTTATGTGCAGGACAAACCTCCAAGAAAATTATTTTTTCAAAAATATTGAGGGGTTGGGGGCACCCAGGTGGCTCAGTCAATAAAGAGTCTGCCTTTGGCTTGGGTCATGATCTGAGGGTCTTGGGATCGAGCCCCACAGGGCCGGGGGGGTTCCCTGCTCAGTAGGGGTGCTGGAGGGAGCCTGTTTCTCCCTCTCCCTCTGTCCTTCCCCCGTGCCTGCTTTCTCTCTCTCTCTCTCGGATAAATAAAATCTTAAAAAAAAAAATTTGAGGACTTGGATTTTCCAGTCCTTAAAACATTCTAAAACCATTCAGAGCAGAGTGGCTTTTTCTTAGGAGGAGGCAAACAAGCTGGTAGAGCAGAAGACAGGGTCAGAAGTGGGTGCCGATGTGATGACACACATGAGATTTGACATGTGACAACACAAAGTACTTCCTGTGCTGGTGTGGAAAGTGGCTTATTGAGGAACGATGGCGTCACGAAGGGAAAGGAAAATAAAATCACAACCCCACCTCATACAGATCCAGAATTAAATTTCTGATTAAAAACCCCCAAAAAAATACAATTTAAAAAAGCTTCAAAGAAATTTTAGGAGACATTGTAGGATAGCATTGGTCCCTAAAAATCTTAATTTGGAAAATTTCAAATCTGCACAAAAGCGTAGAGAAAGCTCGTGGAGCCGGTGTCAGCTGTGCCCCCATTCCGGCGAGTCTCATTTGCTGCGTGTCTGTCCTCCCTGCATCGTGAAGCGGACCGACACTGCGTCTTGAGCTCGTGCTCCGACAGCTCCTGCTGGCGAGGGCTGCGGTGCTGTGTGCTCTGTTCTTGGCTCCCGGCACGCGGCCGCCCAGCAGAACGGGAAGGAGCCGCAGAAAGTAGTGTGTCCACACACGTCTCGAAAACCACGTGTGTAAGCCAGCAGGTGCAGCACGGAGCGAGAGGAAACCCTCGTGCTGCGGTGAAGGGAAGGGTGACTGTTCACGGGGTGTGCAGGGCCCTAAAAACGGCCAGAGCAGTTGCAGGGAGATTGCACGTGAGCACAGACCTGGAGAGCCTGTGCCCCGGCGGCTAGTGCGGACTGGTGTCCAGCCTCCCCCGGCAGGCAGAGCTTGGCGGCTCCGGCCCTGGAGCGTGACCTGCCCCAGGCTCTCTGGTGCGCCTGCCGCTCTGGGCGTCCCTGCTGAGGCTCGGGCTGCAGAGCCGTGTGACGGCACACGGACCGTCAGCATCTGCAGGCACGTGTGGCCACTGCCAGTGCAGTGACCGAGAGCGGGGCGGGGAACACTCGCCCGTCAGGGGCCTTACTGGGCTAGTTGTTCTGCACCCACAGCATGAGGTCGCCAGGTGTTGGTTCCGTCGTTGGAAGAAGCAGGGTGGTGGCCTGAGGGTCTCCCGGCACTAGATGGGACCTCATTCCTGGGCCTGGGTACTGGCAGTCAGAAGCTGTGGAGGGGACCAGCTCATCTGGTCGGCGGCACCCCGGGTGCACGCGGGCTGTGCGGTGGCGCTCTCACTCCCTGCTGGCTGGCGGCACTTCGGGGCACGGCTGTCCGGCTCGTGGGGCCCTGCACACTGTGAACTTCAGGGAGAGCTGTTGTCAGCACAGGGTCTGGAGGCGCTGGTCCTGCTCGTCTTGCTGTCCAGCTCAGGCCTGGTGGCGGGACAAAAAGGGTGGGGGTGTAGAGAGACCCTGGAAAGGGGGTGTCCCTGGGGAAGCAGCACTGTTCCTTCCTGCTTCTGTTGAAGCATGAGGGTGGGTGTGTCTGTGCCAGGTGCCTGGGGTCGTCACCAAAATGCCGGTGGCGTTTTTTTTCTCTGTTTTTCTGTAGTGTTGCAGTTTTTTCAGCAAATACAAATTATTTATACCATCAAGAAAAAACCCTACTGTATCCAGTTCAGTGTGATGGATGTGGTGGGTACAGGGCCTCCCTCTTGTGAGTGGGTGATTGGGGAGGGGGCTCCAGAGTGGCTGTGTTGGGGGCATGGAGTGCGCTGGGGTGCAGGGCAGCTTGCCGGAGCGTTGGGCCCTTCGGGGTTGGCGGGCGGTGCGGCAGGAGTGGGCGCTCACAGCTTGTGGGTTCCACCATGCACTTTGGTGGTTTTCTGTGCCGTGGGTGGTGTCTTTAACCTACTGATTATATTGGGCCAACTTCTGCCCATGGGTGTGGTCATCATTTCTTTAGTTTAAAAACTGACACATCATTCACAGAGGACAGGAATTTACCCAGAATTTTAACACCATAGCTTATCCAGGAACCGTCCTATCTAGGGTAACAGCACTGCTTTCTCTGTTTGGTGAGAGCGTCCACTCAGTGCTCTTGATCTGCCCTCATTTTGCCCCTCAGCGCACTCCTGGGTGCGCACCTGTCTTGCCCAGGCGGACTGTGAGTGTGGACCTGTGACAGGTCTGCTGCTGCTGCCTTTGGAGACCCCCTCGCCTCCTGTGTTAGCAGCTTCTCTGTGGTCCTCATCTTAGGCAGCCACAGCTCAGGGTCACTTGTAGGTGGCGATGGTCCCATGAGCACAGGCCCCTCTGAATCAGGATTTGTCCCTGGGGATTCGTGTTGGGGTCACATCTGTAGCCATGGGCTCTGTGGCTCCGTGTGGCCCTGGGGCTGCCCCTGCCTGGGCTGGATCTGGAGCAGGTTCTCTGAGGCCGAGGAGGGGCCGGGGCTGCTGCCAGACTGGCCAGACAGCAGCACGGACGCACCCGATGGGGGGGGGGGCTGCCAGCAGCTCGGCCCCCAGAAAAGGCAGGGCAGTGCTGCCATGGGCGTTTCTGGAGACATGACGCTGCGTTCGTCCTTTTTCTTTCTAGTGTGCGTTTTAATAGAAAACTTGTCCCTGTCCAAGATGCCTTTTAGAGGTGACGCCATAATTGGTAAGTGCTTTTCTTCTTCATTGTAGACTCACATTGTGGCACTTCCTCCCAGAACTTTTTCAAATTAAAAAGTGAGAATGAACTGGCTGGGACAGATAACCCGTTGTAAGTAACGAGCTCCCCGCCACGCTCTTCCTCAGAATGAGAGCCTTTCCCGTGTCTCCTGAGAGGTCAGGCTCCTTCCTCAGAGCTCCAGGGGCAGCTGTCCTCTGTGCCGGCCAGCGTTGGCCGTCCCTCACCCCGACAGACACGTGGTGTAGGCCCGCAGGACTCGGGGTGCAGGTGGGATGGTTGAGGACCCACTCCTGTGGGGCAGTGGCAAAGCCCTCCACCTTCTACAGCACGTGGCCACAGGGAGGCAGGACGCTGTCCCTCGGCAGACTTTATTCTGTGCTTTTGTGGCCTGAGGAGTTCTGGGACCAGGAGGACCCCCCCCCCCCCAAAAAAAAGGAATTGGAAAAATTCTGCATTCTTTGGTCATGTGGGATCTAATTGAGTTAGATATTTAGGGTCTATTGGTGGGGGCCCAGGGGCATTGTTTGAGGACGAGGTCCTTCTGGAAGTGACCCCCTGAAGCTTGCAGTGTCAAGGAGCGAAACTCTCTCCTGGTAGCAGTTTAACATTTCAGCAGCCAAAAGAGGGCTTTCTCCCTCCAAATGGAGGGGCCTTGGAATGGTGTGCCCTGTGTAACGTTTGCCTTAGACTTTCTCCACACGCGTCCTGAAGCTTCCCACTTTAGGAGGCAGAAGATCTGTTGTTTTAATTTTATCTGCGTGTTCTCAGTCGACGAATGTCTTTGTTCCTTCAACAGATGGTTGGCAGTGGCTAATAGACGACACACTGAGAAATCTCCATCTTATTTCAGGTCACTCTAGACAACAGACCAAGGTATGGTAAGCAAGGTTTCTGCTGTGCTGTATAGAATGGACATTCGGGGCACCCGGGTGGCTCCGTGGGTTCAGTGTCAGCTCTTGGTCTCAGCTCGGGTCGTGGCCTCAAGGTTGTGGGCTCAAACCCTGTGCTGGGCTCCACACTCAGTGCAGAGTCTGCTCAAGATCCTCTCTCTGTCCCTCTGCCTCTGCCCCGTCCCTTGCTCGTACATGTGCTCGCGCTCTCTCTTTCTCTGATGTGAGTAAATAAAAAAACTTAGAAGTGACAGTAATTTTTTTCTTAGTGTTTGTTTCAAAGAACTATGTGTGTTATGAGCCCGTTTTATACATGAATGTGATCATTGATAAATGCCATAATTGTAGTAGGAATTCTAGATGGTGTTATCTGTGTAATTTTTTTTTCTTTTCAAAAAATTTTAAAAGATTTTATTTATTTATTTGACAGAGATAGATCACAAGCAGGCAGAGAGGCAGGCAGAGAGAGGAGGAAGCAGGCTCCCTGCCGAGCAGAGAGCCCGATGCGGGGCTCGATCCCAGGACCCTGGGACCATGACCTGAGTCGAAGGCAGAGGCTTAACCCACTGAGCCACCCAGGCGCCCTTTCTGTGTACTTTATAATCAGGAAAATTGATGCAGCCAATGATGACCAGAATATTATTTCAATTTTATATGACAGTTTCTGGGGTTTAATTAGATTCAGCTTCTGAACATCTCTCCCGTGTGTCCATAGTGACTCTTTACTCAGGTGAGGGTTCTGTGTCCTGCTGCGCTGCAGAAGGTGGGGTTGGAGACTGCCGTGACGCTTGGGTGTGGGTGGGAACTGCGGTCCAGGGTCCTTGCCCGAGAGCGCTGGCTGTCGTGAGCGAGGACAGAGTGTGAGCGCCTGGTGGCCGAAGTGCTGTTGTCCTGGGACAGGTGACTTTGGCCCAGCGGAGCTGTGACAGAGGTCCTCACGCAGAGGTTGACGGGCTTTGGTATTGAGGGTGGAGAAATGGGAGTCCGTGTTGATTTCCCAAATGATTAATTACCCAGCCTCCTGCGTATGCCCTTTTTTTTTGGTTTGTTTTTTGTTTTTGTTTCTTTTTAGAGGCGCTCAGTCATTCTGTAGAACCCAAGTACAGTTCCGCTGACGGAATCTGAGCACTTCGGTGTGAGGCCTCCGGGCTCCCTTGCGGGAACGGTCCCATAATTGGTTCCCAGCAGCAGGGGTTGTGGTAGTCTGCACAGGTGACATCTCGTTGTGATGCTGCATTGTGTGCCCTGTCCCTGAGCCAGTGGCCCTCCCTATGCAGCCTCTGACCCCTCTCTCCAGGGCTGGGCTCAGCAGCCTGATCTGGGGAAGCAGGGGAAAGAACGTGGGAATCCAGCCCTTGCTGTCTGTCTGACCCTGAGAGGCCTCCCTTGAGCGCTGGTCATCCTCTCGGCAGTGGATGTGTTCTGGGGGATCAGGGGGTCCTGGGGGCCCGCGGGGCCTGCCACGTCAGCTCCCACTCCTCCCCCCCACCCCCGGCCCCGCACCTGCCCTCTAAATGAGGCCTGTATGCTACTTCTGTGTGTACGACACACACTTTGCCCTTCATGGATTCTGCTGGGGGAAAAAAAATGCCCCATTTTATTATAAACTGTTTTATTAGAAGATGTTTACATCGAAGGGAAGAAATCCCATTTTCCATGTAGATTATTAGTTGCAGGGAATATTGAAGTCGTTACTGTATCTGACGGTGGTCAGACATGCTGGAAAGGAGGATGTGATTCAGTTTCTGTTTGTTTCAAACTTAAGCACTAGCCTGACAGCAGAACGGCCCCACGGCTGGGGCGCCCGGGAGGCTGTCCGGCACACTCGCATTCCGCTTTGTTTCAGGAAGCGGCCGTCTTGGCCCTGGCTGCTCTCTGCACCGAGTACTACGCCCTGGAGACCGGGGAGGCGGACCCCGCCAGGCAGGGTGAGTGGGCCGCGGGGGCTTCCAGCAGGACGCGGGCGTACAGAGTCTGGGCTTCAGAGCGCTGCCTCCTGCTGCGGGCGGACAGGGTGTGGGGGGCAGGGGCCCGAGATGGGGTGGGGGACACGGGCCTGCTGCTCTCGGATGCCAGGTTTGTGTAGCTGCCGGAGGTGTGCATTGCTCTCCCACTCTAGACCGGTGCTCATTCCCCCGCGCGGGCGAGAACAAGCGTGATGCCCACCACGCAGAGCCTGTGCTTCTGTCAGTGGCGCTTGCCTGAATGACGTTTCAAGTCCACTGCCCCCACTTGGCGCTTTGGGGGTTCCTGCTGTGCACGGACGGGGCGCCTGCCTTATCTGGCCTCCGAGGGAGCCTCCTGTTTCCTGTTCGTTTGTTCCCTTGTTTCCCTTGGTGTTTGTTCCTTGGCTCCTTCCTCTTCCTTCTGGCCCTCGATTCCGGGGTCCCATCGGCTCAGAGGGTCTGCCTCCGGGCATGTCCCACTTCCCTGTCTCCGATGGCATCGGTGACTTCTCTAGGGCAGATGTGGTTTTCGGGTTCCCATAGGCGCAGAGCCACAGTTTCCTGGTGCGGGTCCTTGGCGTGTGCGTGCACTTTGACCTTTCTGGTTCACAGAAGCCCCACTGCCCAGCATCGCCTCAGTTGGGTGTTCCGGAACCCTCTCGTGGTGGTTTCCAACCCGTGATGGGTCTTTGCCGAGAAGCTTCGCGTCCGCCCACCTGAGGGCCCTCTGCATTCTCGTGCCCGACAGTCGCTTCGGAAGCATAGGGCACACTTGTAAATCATTTTCAGTGGTAAAAATCCTGTGTGCAGTAGTCTAAATCTACTTTCCGTGATTCTTTTCAAAAATAAGAAAATGTTCTGTGATGTGATCTTCTGACAGACTTTCCAAATTTCTGACATTTTCCCTTGACCATGGGCAGTTACACAAAGAGGTAGTGACGTCAGTTTGTATTTAGTTTGTTGTTGAAAATTGGGAGGGTGAGGTCACATTTCACCTTCTGCCTCAGAAGAGAAGGTGGCGTCACCGTGCTGGAAGAGCGAGTGGTGTGTCCCTTCTAGGGCGCGGAGACCCCAGCCGGCAGAGGTGGCCGTGCCGGGGCGTGCACGGGCGTTCCTTCGCTGTCCTGACGTAGGCCCTTGAGGTTCTGTGCACGTGACCCTCCGGCTGTGCACCTGATACCCAAGTGGTGAGGACGAGAGCCGGTCATGGTGGGCGGACGGGTTGGGGTACAGCCTCCTGGCCCCTCCCGAGCAGTGCTGGTCTAGGACAGCCCGGTAGCCCCCTACCCTTCCCACCCTGACTGTCCCTTGAATCTGCCCTGCACCCTCTGTTCCTGTCCCTGTTTCACCCCGACAGTGGCCTTGCCGTCTCGGGGAGCAGGTCTGTCCGCAGGTGCTCTCAGCCTGCACGTCCTGGGGTGGGGGGCAGCACGTCCCCCCACCCCGCGTAATGCTGGGGAAGCCGATGCCCGCAGGCATTCTGCACCCTCCAGCGTTTATTCTCCAAGAGTGAGATCGTGCATGCAGATTGTCTGTGAAAACTTCAAGGCCCTGTAATAAACATCCTGATGTCCATTTTGATCGGAGCCACTTGGAAGGTGCACCTGCTTCGGACGCCGGTGTGCTTCCTCCCGTTCCCTCACCGCTGCTCACGCGTGTCTGAGATGGCATGAGGAGTGCGCGTCGTGCAGGAAGGAGGCAGCGGCCCTTTTGTCATGTCCTTTCAGAGGAGCTGATCCGGCAGTACCTCGCGGACCTGCGGAGCCCGGAGGAGATGGCTCGGTGCGGCTTCTCGCTGGCCCTGGGTGCCCTTCCGCACTTCCTCCTGAGGGGCAGGCTGCAGCAGGTGACGTGCCCGCACCCCGGGGAGGAGGCCTGTCGGGTCTGGGCGTTGCATGTGAGCCGGTGGGGGAGGGCTCGGGAGGGGTCCGACCACGTATCCACGCCTGTTCGGGCGTGCGGCCAAGAGGAAGGAAACGGGGTGCTCCTGAGGGCGCCTGGTGGACAGGAGGGACTTGGAGGGACTGAGTGCTAGTGTGACAGAGGGAAGGTGTCACTGCATCTGTGGAAACACGCTCCCGCCTTTACACAGCTGTGCTGTGTCCCCTTCCTCCTGCCCGGGACATCCTGGGGTCAGAGGCACTGGACACACGGCCTAGAACTCAGCTCTGCGGCTTCTCCATTTGGAACATGTGACTGACTCTCAGGACCAAATGGCCCTGGGAGGAGTAGCGGATCGAGACACCAGGGGTCGGCTGGTGATGGGTCATAATTCCCAGCTCTGTGCCACGGACAGAAAGGGGGCAGCTGGCATTGGGGATGCCCCGCGGAGATGACCTGGGGGCAGCAGGTGCCCCCAGCCACGTGTCCTCCCGCCTGCAGCAGGGTGTGGGGCCCACCAGGTGCGTGTTCTGTTGAGGACGTGTTACCGCCTTTCAGGTGCTGGCGGGCCTTGGAGCTGTGACGGCCATTTGTCCTGAGGACGTGAGCTTTGCCGAGTCCAGGCGGGATGCTTTGAAGGCGATCTCAAGGTGGGTGTCCAGGCTTTTCCCCCAGCCCTTGCTCTCCCAGGGGCCAGCGACCAAGCACTGAGGGTGGTCCCTGTCGGTGTGGGCCAGAGCCCCGTCTCACGTGAGGAATCTACTTTGAAGCAGGTGTGACTTTTTATTTTCTCGTGTCTTCTCTTTTCAGAGGGTTGTCAAAGAATATTTCCAACTCAGAGGCTCACTGACCCTTTCGTCCTTGTCACTATAGTGAATATCAGACTTCTTTGCTTTAGGAACAGCAGCCCACCTCGAGAACTGGGGCGTGAATCTTCGCTCGTCTGGAAGTGCCGTGTGGAGTGGCCCGGGGTGTTGGCCACACACAGCATGCCAGGACACACTTTCCTTTCTCTGTCACCCACGCGTGCCCCCTTCTGCTCTGTGGTGATACCACCCCTTCTGCCGGTATGGACGGTGGGAAGGGCCAGCACAGGTGGCCTCCTGCACATGTTTTAGGCTGCAGACACTAGGAACTGTGATTTTGGGGAAAAGCGTCATTCAGCGTGTGTCAGTGTGGAAGGAACTCTGGAATTCCGAATCTGTCTCTGAGGTTGTTGGCCTGTTCCAGCGTGTCCCGGCTGGCCAAGATGATGGGAAAGATGGGGCTCACAGACACTTGCCATATTTCGTGCATTTTTCATAATTCAGGGTTTGCCAGACGGTTGGCGTGAGAACAGGAGGAGCCCCAGACGAGGTTGTGTGTGAAGAGAACGTCTCCCAGATTTACCGCACGCTGCTGGACTGTCTGTGCGACTACACCACCGACAGCCGTGGGGACGTGGGCGCGCGGTAAGGTGGCAGGCGCTCTCTTGCTCTTGGTCCTTGAGCTGCGCTGTCCTCCCTGAGCCTGTGTTCTCGGGACAGCGGAGCACCCTTGGGCCTGGCTCCTGGTTGCGGTCCGCTCTTCTCTGAAAAATACTAAATTCCAAAACACAGAAACTTGTCACTCCCTCGTCCCAGCCCCCGTGGTCGGCTTTCTAGTTCTTCTGAGAGAGTTCAACCAAACAAAGGCCCTGATGTAGCCATTCAGGGCAAGAAGGGAGTCAGGCCACTTTGGAGGAGGAGGAAATGGGCACTTCTGGGGATTCAGCTGCACAGTCCACTGTGGCCCCTTCTGATGGAAACCAGGGGCCCAGATCTCCGTCTTGGGAGAAACCTTGGCTTGACTGTTCTTGCGAGGACGCCCTAGACAACTCGTTGTAGCCCGAGCCACGACGAGGCTGTGCCCGCGGTGTGAGGTTTGCTTGCGTGTCATTTCTTCGTTCTTACGTTGGCAGCTGTCGTCTTTCCAAGATTTCAGCGTACGGTAAATAGCAGACCTAGTTACCTTTTGTTGGAGCAACTGAGAGCTACTCTTACGACTTCTGTCTCTTGTTCTGAACACGCTGTGATGGGCGTTGTGCCGAGAGGCCGCGT
>PISX010011462.1:0-22626 GCA_004024625.1 Mellivora capensis
AAAAAAAAAAAAAGAACCAGCTGTGGAGCAGTTTGATCAGTTACTATGAGCACAGGTTTCATTTATTAAAAAATATATTAACTAATACGTGAAATTAATATTGACTGTTTAAATTAGTTGGATTTGTAGTTGAAATATGTGTTAAATTATTTTGATTCTGAACATTTATAAGAGATACAAATATGAAGATATTTTGCCTAGTTTTTTGTTTGTACATATTCAAATAGCATTGTTTTATTTAGTTAACATTTAGATAGTCCTTAAACTGAGCCAAATGCTATTCCAATGATTTTACGTATTGTAACTCATTTAGCTCTCATAACTTACCCCATGAGGTTGGTATCATTATTATCTTCAAACAGAAAAATGGAGAGAGATAGAGAGAGGGTGAGAGGGGGCATGGAAAGTTGTATTTTGAACCCAGGCTTTCAGGATATAGAGCCTGTGCATTTAATTACTATTTTATATGGCCCTTTTTAGGATTCATGTGATTGGATTGGACCCACCTAGATAATCCTTTGCATCCTGAATAATCTCATTGCAAAATTTTTCTTCAATATAAGCTAACATATTGATAAGTTCAGAGAATGAGGGCCTGGACATCTTAAGATGGGGGCATTATTCTGCATACCATATGGTATGACAAATAAAATCCTCAACAAGTTTGGCTCTATAGCAACAGACCAACACATATGGGTGATTCTATACATAAAAAATAATTGGTTTGTCCTAATAAATTATAACTGCCAGTTAGTATTGCCTCAGCAGTTACTATACAGCAGGCACTCTACTAAATACTTGGTATTTGTAACTCCACTTAATCCTCACAACGCATCCATGATCTAGATGTGCTATTCATTACTGTAGTAACTGGAGATGAAGACCAGATAGGTGACATAACTTGTTAACTAAGTAGTGTTGGATCTGGGATTTCAGTCCAAGCAGTTTGATTCCATGTTCTTAACCACTATGCCACAATCTCTCTCAAAGTATTGATCAATAGAAGTTGTAGCTCTTTTTTTTTTTTTTCCCACTTGCATCATCTTTCTAAATTCTCATAATGACTCTTAGGAATAGATTTATTTTTTTTTATCTTCATTTTTATCCACTCATACTCCTCTCAGTCTTTATTTTATTTTGTTATTTGCTGACAAATAACTAGCTTATTTTTTAAAAAGTGGGATTGCATCTTTGACAAAATAGGAAAGAATGTCCAATGGAAAAAAGACGGCCTTTTCAACAAATGGTGTTGGGAAAATTGGACAGCCACATGCAGAAAAATGAAATTGGACCATTTCCTTACACCACACATGAAAATAGACTCAAAATGAATGAAGGACCTCAGTGTGAGAAAGGAATCCATCAAAATCCTTGAGGAGAACACAGGCAACAACCTCTTCGACTTCAGCCGCAGCAACTTCTTCCTAGGAATGTCGCCAAAGGCAAGGGAAGCAAGGGCAAAAATGAACTATTGGGACTTCATCAACATCAAAAGCTTTTGCACAGCAAAAGAAACAGTTAACAAAACCAAAAGACAACTGACAGAATGGGAGAAGATATTTGCAAACAACATATCAGATAAAGGGCTAGTGTCCAAAATCTATAAAGAGCTTAGCAAACTCAACACCCAAAGAACAAATAATCCAATCAAGAAATGGGAAGAGGACATGAACAGACATTTCTGCAAAGAAGACATCCAGATGGCCAACAGACACATGAAGAAGTGCTCCACATCACTCGGCATCAGGGAAATACAAATCAAAACCACAATGAGATACCACCTCACGCCAGTCAGAATGGCTAAAATTAACAAGTCAGGAAATGACAGATGCTGGCGAGGATGCAGAGAAAGGGGAACCCTCCTACACTCTTGGTGGGAATGCAAGCTGGTGCAACCACTCTGGAAAACAGCATGGAGGTTCCTCAAAAAATTGAAAATAGAGCTACGCTATGACCCAGCAATTGCACTACTGGGTATTTACCCTGTAGATAAAGACGTAGTGACCCGAAGGGGCACATGTACCCGAATGTTTATAGCAGCCATGTCCACAATAGCCAAACTATGGAAAGAACCTAGACGTCCATCAACAGATGATGATAAAGAAGATGTGATAAACAGATGAATGATAAAGAAGATGTGATATATATATATATATATAAATATATAAAGTGGAATACTATGCAGCCATCAAAAGAAATGAAATCTTGCCATTTGCGATGACATGGATGGAACTAGAGGGTATTATGCTTAGTGAAATAAATCAATTGGAGAAAGACAACTGTCATATGATCTCTCTGATATGAGGAAGTTGAGGTGCAATGTGGTGGGTTTGGCGGGTAGGAAAAGAATAAATGAAACAAGATGGGCTTGGGAGGGAGACAAACCATAAGAGACTCTTAATGTCACAAAACAAACTGAGGGTGGCCAGGGGGAGGGGGTTAGGGAGAGGGTGGTGTGGTTATGGACATTGGGGAGGGTATGTGATATGGTGAGTGCTGTGCAGTGTGTAAACCTGGTGATTCACAGACCTGTACCTCTGGGGCTAATAATACATTATATGTTTATAAAAAAAAGTTTAAAAAAATTGGGATTGCATTGGCTGTATAAGTGAAACTTAATATGGGGCCTATTCAAATAGGGGTCTCTTTTATTCTTTTGTCAAGAAAGTCTGTAGGGAGGTCTCTCAGGAAGAGCACAGCTGGTCAAGGAGGACATCAGGAATCTAGGGTCTTTCTGATTTTCTGCCCTATCATCCTTAGCATGTTGGTTCTTCCCCCTGTGAGCACATAGTCCAGATATCAGGCAGAAAGAATTAGAAAAAGCAAAAGACAACAGGCACTGAGAACCATCTTTCCTTTTCAAATTTATTTTAATAAGACAGACACTAGGTTTCTCATAAGCCCCAGGAGTAGACATCCATATGCATTTCACTGCCTAGGTATGACTGTGTATCTGCAACTGGGCTACATTAAATACATTGGAGAATAACGTTAGCAAGGTACAAAGGGATAGTAGACAGGAGGTGTTCACAGTAGTGTCCACCAGACTTCTGTTATTCTCTTTAAGGCCTTTGTATTAAGATGCTTTGTCCTTCAGTAATCAGAAGTGCAACTCATGTTGGCATAAAACAGGAAATATTAATGTCACACCAGGATATCTGGAGGTAAGTCAGATTTCAGAGGTGGTTGATTTATTTGTTCAAGGGTGTCCTTAAGGAATTAGGCTGTTTTCATTTCTCTCCTCTTCTGTCCTTCGTGTCTTCATTCAGATGCTGGAAGCAATCTTCCAGCATCTGAATGAAGTGGCTGCTGCAGGTCCATGTGTTAGATCTATACATGGCAACATCCATGAGAAGAAGAGGGACTATCCCTCCTTCCCTCCCTCCCTCCTTTCCTTTCTTCTTTACTTTTTTTCTTTTTCAAGAGTGAGATTGCCTCATCTAAAACCCTTTAACAGACATCTCATGTCTTGGCCAGAATTTTGTCTCATTCTCACTCCTGCACCCAATATATTTAAGCATGTTTGGCTCAGACTACAAGGATTATCTACAACTCATAGCTGGGGATGGGGAGTTAGCCACCTTTGAAGCTTTTGGGCATAAGGAGCTTGGCAGAGGCTGGAAGATAATTTATTTTGTTAAAGAAGGAAAGAAAGGAGGCTAGAAGTTGGACAGATAACCAATAGTATCTGCTAAAATATTTAAAAAATTTACAACTTGGTTTATTATTTTTCAGCTGACTTATGAGTTCTAACTCCCTTGAAGATGAATTTGACAGGTAAATTTCTAAAGATGCTTAAACTGTTAAGATTAGTAAGAATTTGAACTTGAATCAAGTGTAATTTATAATTGATCACATTTCTGCAGCAATTCTGGTCTTGCGTGGCGTATTAGCCCTGGGGGTGATGACTATGGAAGGTGAAAGAATTTTAGGAACCCTTCCTAAGAGGAACAAGCCAATTGCTATGTATCTTCCTGTCCTCCTTGTAACTCAGGATTGCTGCAGTATTCTCTGCTTGTGAGTGATGTCATAAAAAAAATTCATTGTTGCAGCCATCGGGATCTCCAAGACAACTCCATATAACCTGAAATATTTTGCAGGGAAATTGATTTCCCAATTTAAACTTCATGGTTGACTGATTGTGCTGTTTATAAACAAATATCATGAATAATTTAGTAGAAGATTCACTGTGAGTTACAGATATCATTTTTTTCCCAAGTTGTCTAAATATGCAGTTACCAAGAAAAGGAGATCTTCGCAATCAGAGAAGGTGTCATTGGAGTTCTGTGCAGATTTTGTTCAGGAGTTTGCCACATTGGTAGAAGTTTATATTAAACCTAGGTCAATTTAAAATGAAGTGAAGTTAACGTTAAGTATGTTCTGTGAGCAGGGCATTGTCCTACAGTTGGTTTTTTTAAAAAAATTTTTAATTTATTTGTAAGAGAGATCACGAGCAGGGGGTAGGGGCGGGGTAGAGGAAGAA
Source organism: Mellivora capensis (assembly GCA_004024625.1). Taxonomy (NCBI): domain Eukaryota; kingdom Metazoa; phylum Chordata; class Mammalia; order Carnivora; family Mustelidae; genus Mellivora; species Mellivora capensis. The sequence goes on from PISX010011462.1 coordinate 4,484, forward strand.
AGTAGACTCCCTGCTGAGCAGGGAACCCAATGCAGGACTCAATCCCAGGACTCTGGGATCATGACCCAAGCCGAAGGCAGACACTTAACCACTGACCCACCCAGGTGCCTTGTGTTAGAGTTTTTGATATATACTATTGTATAAGCCATAATACCTCATTTTATATTAAATAGATGAAGAAATGGAGGTCCAGAGGGTTATAAGTCATTTGACCTAAGATAACGGTAACAAAAGAGGGACTCAGTAGGTCTTGCCATACCTATTTTAGTTGCCATACTGCAGACTGAGCAGATCCTTCCACTCTGTGTGAGCTCATTTCTGCTGTGTTGCTTCTGTTGCAGTTCTTTACGGTAGATCTCTTTGTAGATATCTCGGTGATTCTGCTGACAAGGCAAAATCTTGGTCCTCCTACTCTGTTGACCATTTCAGAGCAGTCACTGAATACTCAGGGCATGCCTGCTTGTGCAAGCTCCAAATAGTAAGAGCTAACATGTTTGTGGTGGGCAATCATGCTTCTCAGCAAACATTTCCATTTCTTCTCCTCCAGGACAGGAGGGAGGATTGTACTTGCTGGCCCCCCTGAGGCCTTGTGATTAGTTCTGGTCATGGAGTTGTGAGCTGAAGTGTCATGTCTCACTTCCAGGCCAGGCATTTAGTTGCTGGCATGAGACCCTCTGGAGAACTGTCAACATTCGAGTTTGTATTTGCTCAGTCAGTCTGACATGGGTGAGCAGAGTGCCCCTGCTCACATGATATAGACATGTAGTGTGATGAAGAACTAAGTTGTAATTGTTTCTAGCCCCTGCAGTTTTGGGGGTTGATTATTACAATAGCTGAACATAGCTAGTCTTGACTAAGAGTGATAGTGAGTGCTTACTACCTATCAGGCTCAGTAAGGAAATGCTTTATGTGTGTTGTCTTGACATCAGCTGTCCAAAGTGGTATAATTATCCTCATTTGACACACCAGAAAACTAGGACTTAGGGGTTTTTTGTAACTTGCACAGATCATCAGATCATCCAAACCTGACTTGAGTCCAGATCCTGACCTTGGACTTACTGTGTTATTTCTCTCACGTGCTCTTCTGTAATAGTTTATCCTATTTGAATTCACGCAAAGGTATTTAACAATTTTTCCTCTTCTTTTTTTTTTTAAGATTATTTATTTATTTATTTGACAGAGAGAGAGATCACAAGTAGGCAGAGAGGCAAGCAGAGAGAGAGGGGGGAAGCAGGCTCCCCACTGAGCAGAGAGCTGGATGCCGGGCTCGATCTCAGGACCCTGAGATCATGACCTGAGCTGAAGGCAGAGGCGCCCCACAATTTTTCCTTTTCTAACCTTCATCTGAACCTGCGCTAGTGCTGCACTAGAACCTGCACTACTCTTCTGGGTTAGACTTGGATTGATTCCAGGGAGCAGGAGTGAAGTACTTCTTGCAGGGTTCCTACCATTTGCTAAATTAGGTAGAAGTTTGTATCAGGCCTAAGACAATTCAAAATGAAATGAAACTTGCATCAACTAGTGTGTTCTGTGAGCTGGATGTTATCCTCCATTTTGACAAGTCATATATATCATCTCACTTTATATAGATGAGGACACTGAGGTCAGAGAAGTGTAAGTAATGTGATCTGGGAAAATGGTAACAAATTGAGATTCAAAGAGAATGCTGATGTGCAAATCTATGCTGTCTTTACAATACCGTAGCAGGTTTCAAATGAACAGAGAAGATTGGTCATCTTCATCTCATCGTGGAGGGGAGGATTCTAGTGTGTCTTGCATAGAATTAGGCCTACAGGAATCTTGGCTGTGTTAATTTGGGAGCTAAAGTATTCTAAGTCATTACTCTTTTTTTTTTTTTTTTTTTTGAAGTAGGCTCCACACCCATCATGGGTCTTGAACTAATGTCCTGAGATCAGGAGTCTAATGCTGTACTGACAGAGCCAGCCAGCTATAGATACATATTAGCATAGTACTATCTTAGAGGTGTTCTTCAGTTAAAAATATATTTAACTTTGTATAACCAAAAGTTTCCTGAATTTAATTGGCCACTGAACTCCCCTACCATCCTAAAAAGTGAGCTCTCTCTTTTTTTTTAAATAATCTTTGAGAGATTCTAAGGTAGTGATTAAATGTAGAACTTGTCTCCCGCTCTGATTTCTCCACCTTCAGTTTTCCTTTTCTTCCCTAATGTCCTCCATGCTATTCCTTATGTTTCATGTACTAGTGAAACCATATGATAATTGTCCTTCTCTGCTTGACTTATTTCACTTAGCATAACCCCAAGGAACCATGAGAGACTATGGACTCTGGGAAACAATATGAGGGTTTCAGAGGGGAGGGGTGCTGGGGGGTTGGTGTAGCTTGGTGATGGGTATTAAGGAGGGCATGTATTGCACGAATTACTGGGTGTTATACGCAAACAACGAATCATGGAACACTATATAAAAAACTAATGATGACTAACATAACATAATAAAAAATGTAGAACTTGATACTATGTTGGAATCAAACATAACCATTATATCCTAGAAAAACAAATGCATATATGTCCTTCTTGCTAATTTGACACAAAGAGTATTTTGACTTGATTGTAGTTGTTCCCGGTCAAGATCCATTTCCTCGGGACAGTCAGAAAGACATTATTGTGTTGCTTTGATGGCTCTTGCTTTATTATTAACTTAGAAGGCGTATGGTTTTTTTTGTGTTTCACTTTCCTTCTTTCCTGTGATTCTCAGTTCATGAATGGGTTGTGTGGCCAGTCTGGACCAGTGAGGACCTCCTTGGGATTTTTCCAGCAGATTTAGGTCTGGAGTGTGAATCCTGTGCTTCCAGTGATTATAATGCTTGTATTCATAGCTGAAGCCTAAGAGTTGATCCTCATTGACAGTGCTTGAGTCTGTGGATCCTGCTATACCTGAAGTCATGAGTTTTATCCCCAGATTTTTGGTTCTTTGAGCAAATCAATCCTCCCTCCATCCCTCTCTCCTTCCTTCCTTCCATCCCTCCTTCCTTCCTTCTCTTTCTTCTCTTCCTTCTCTTCCTTTTCTTCCTTCGTCTTTCTCTCTTTCTTGCTGGTAGATACAGTAGGATTCATGCTGCTACTATGAACTGAAAGAGTGTTGATATATCTACTTTCAATAAACTCAGGTAAAACAGTTTTGTCCCCCAAAGCTGCAGATATTACCGAGTAGCTGAACAATAGAGGATGTACAAGGAAGTGCTGTGAAGTCTAGCGATCCTCTCCCAGTGAAGCTAGAACCAGGGTGTTTCAGAATATGTCAGGTTTTTAACTGCTGTGGTTCCAGCAGCTGACACAATTCCTGGCTTTGATAAAAGGTATTCAAGGAATATTTATTGACTGATTTAATGAACACATATAGCTTCATCTTTCAGGAAAGATCCACCCCTTTCCTTTCTTTAAGTACTGATCACTGACTATGTACTAGAGATGAAAATTATGAAAGAACTCAATTTTCAAGAAACTTGTACTCTACTGGAGTGGGTATTTAGAAACAAATATGGAAACACTAGAAAATACAATTTTAGGAGAAACATGTTGTCTGAGAAGGCTTTTTAGTAGGTGTGAGAGCTCAGAATATATTCATCGCAGTTACAAATCTGGAAATCTACAAGGGAGGTTTAGTTTGATAATATATTTGAAAAATTAGAAAATTTTAGGCAAAATTTTGTGTTTACATTGTATCTTTGAACACTACAAAACTGGCAACATGGGCTTCTGTGTGGCTGTGGGAACAGTGGGCAAGATTGATAACAGCTCACCCTTTCGTGTGATGGGAAACTTGCGTAGCCAGTCAGGCACAGCTTGTTCCATACCTTTTTGTCTTCTACCCGGTCTGCATCACTCGTTAGTGTCACATGCCCGTCTCATACAGGCATTTGTGTTTGCGACCCTGGTGTCCACTGTCATCTGAGTGGCAAACAAGGGATATCACAGGGGTTCAGGGTTCTCGTAATCCATCTGGTGATCAAAGTCCTTTCTGAAGGATTTTACGTATTGGGACAGGGAACAGAGGATGAGCGCTAGGATTAGGAGCGCTACCCTGACAGTCGATTCAGAGGAGGCGTATTAACCCTGCATTTCCTTCCATTAGCTTCATTCAAGGCAAGGAAATGTGCTTGTAAAATGCCGTGCAAGCCTTGTACTTTGGTAAGATAGGGAATCTACTAGAGTGGGAAAGTCGAATTGAGTATCTCTTATCATCATACAGGCTACCCAGGCCTACCTAACATGCATCCTTCAGGATAGAAGGGATTACACAGACTGGGACTCAGTGTTGTGTAGTGGGAGAGCCCTGACCAGAAGCTAGGAAGCCCAGATTTGAATCCTGGTTTTACTATTAAAGAGTTGGGTGATATTAGGCATGCTGGTTTGCATTACTTGGTCTGTTTCCTCCTTTCTACAATGAGGAATTTAGATTAGATAATATCTAAATTTCTGCTGACTCCAAAAATAGAGATATCGTGCAACATCTTGCTGGAGAGAAATGTGCTTGTGGCAGTCTAACTAAGCCTCTCCAATCAGGAGTTTAAATCCCTCTACCATGTATTCCCTGTATATCTGGGGGGCATATTCCTAAGCTTTACATCTGTTGTCCTGGAAATGGGGGTCATTGTACTGTCCACGCCAGAGGGTTCTTAGAAGGGAAGGTTCAGTATAAGGTGCTCAACACAATGTCTGGCATATAGTAGGTACTGAAGTGACAACTTCTTTAAAATTACAGATTCCTGCTTTCTGCAAATAATTGTGGCCTACACCCTTTATTTTTAATTGCTCTCTGCTTTTCTAACTTTCATGTACATGCTTTGGTTGCTAGTGCATTAGTATTGTGGAGTCGGGCACAGGAAACAAACATCCACCCTGTGAAACTGCCATTGCCACATTTGATGTTCCTGGTTAGTGAGCTTGTGGCTGGTGACAGCAAAAGTAGGTGCTTTACTTTGAGAGTAGGCCTTCAGGCATTCATTCAAAAGCGAATGAATTCCCTCTAAGCTCCAGTGTCAGCTGAGTGGTGTGAGAGAACAGTGTCTCTCTCTTTCTCTGTTCTTGCTTTGTTCAGTAGTCTTTGGTGCTTAAGACAGCTAGTGACTCATCTAGAGATGATTTTGTGATTTTGGAAATCACATGTGGTTTTGGAAAATTGAGAGGAAGCAAAGACTCCTCTTATACCATCATCTAACCTTTTGTATTAAAAATATCTGGCTGGGGGGCGTCTGGGTGGCTCAGTGGTTTAGGCCTCTGCCCTCGGCTCAGGTCATGGTCTCAGGGTCCTGGGATCAAGTCCTGCATCAGGCTCCCTGCTCAGCGGGGAGCCTGATTCCACCTCTCTCTCTCTGTCTGCCTCTCTGCCTACTTGTGATCTCTCTCCCCCTGTCAAATAAACTAGAAAAATAAACAAACATAAAAAACCATGGAATTTGGCCAATGCAATTCAGTGGCCAGAAGTGTTCTTTGTACCAACTACTATCATTATTTTAAAAAATAAATAAATAAATAAAAAATAAAAATATCTGGCTGGGACATGAGACAGTTTTCTCCCCATTTGCATTAGCTAGTGCCACGAAGATTCCCAATATGTCTGGCCTGATTAAGGATGCCCATTAGCTTCAGAGATCACTACCTTTTCCCTCTCTTCAACTATATTTAATGAACAAGTATATCTTGTTTGTGTGACATTTAATTTTATACAATGTTAATTTAAGAAATGGATTAGTACAGTGGATATATTAATGGCTATGTCTCTTCAATCTATTACCGAGCTGTCGGTTTATCCCTGGGAAAATATTGTGGGGCTAGGACCATTGCTCAATAAGAGTGATTTTGCATTGCTGATGGCTGTGCCCTTGTTTTGTCAAGACTACATTACAGACATTCTTTATTTTCCAGGAGTCCAGATTGTATTGTTTTGGGGTTGCAGCTGATTCAGACTAGATCAACCCCTACTCTTCCTACCTGAGTCTCTTTATCATGATCATTTTTATTGTTTGGCTAGCCTTTGGATGGAAGGCATTTGTTTGTTTGTTTGTTTGTTTGTTTGTTTTCTTTCTTTCCCAGACCTCAGTTTCAGTGGATTGAATAATGACATGTCTCAGTTAATGGTGCTTAATCTGTATTACTCCTCACAAGACCCCTGCTATTTTCTTTCTCTCTGAACTTTCCCCCCTATTTTGTACCTACTTTCTATACACTACTATACTTCTTTTCTCTCTCTTCACCATGTACATGCAATGTACTTCGTTTTGGTGTATGTCTTCTAAAATGTGCATTGCTCTCTTGCACCTACTTTTAAATTAGATAAATGGTCGGAGGTCATATGTGTTACCTACTCACTTTTAAAAATCAATTTTGTGGTTTGAAGATCTACCTTTGTTGGTATGTGGACATCTCATCCTTTGCCCGTAACTGCTTGTTCCCTTCTTCCTGAGACCTTGAAGTGAATCGTCAGCGTCCCAGACGCTGACCCACTCAGATCATTCAGTTTGTTTGTACTAGGTTGACATCAGAGTCAAGCAATGATTGATGATCCCAGAGGAGCTCCTATGCAGTTTATGTAGGCCCTGATCTCATGACAGGAGGCATGGATATTTGAAAAATTGTTTGTCAGTCCTTGAAGGTACATTGATTTTGTGTGTGTGGGGGGGGGAGGGGTTTGATAGCACAACCCTACACTGTCACAAAGGCAACAGGAAAAACCTTATTTTGAGGGCAAGCCTCATTTTCTTTATTAGTAATATAGACACGATAACATTACTTACATCATGAAGTTGGTGAGGTTAATAGGACATAATTTATGCAATCTGTATCGCACCGCACCTGACACATTGATAAATGGCTGGCAATTAGTGTTTGAAGTCCAATGTTCCATTCACAGTACAATGTGCTTCCTTATAACAAGATTTGTTCTTTTATTAGTACAGACATTATATGGATTATCTGAAAAATGTGAGAGAATACTAGGGATGGGGACTGGTGCTCTGTATCATGAGATTTAATTGTGAACAGACATGCTCATGCTTCATGGGCAACAAACTGTGACAGCCTAGAGCATGAACACAGCTCATTCTTGTAATCAAATACAACTTAAAACAAAGTTCCTACCTTCCAATAAATATTCATAATTGTTACTGTGTTGCATGGTCATTATGCGTAAATGGTACAAGGTGTATATATACACGCATCCCCTGTTACTACCCTTACTAGTAGATCATGTATGAATTTTTCCAGTTCTTCCTATCTTGTTTTCTATTTCTTGTGTCACTAGCTTTCATCCACATGAAGGAGAGGTGTACGGGGAGAAGGGGAGCCTGACCTGGGTCATCTGGTAAAAGGTCCAGAAGGCATGTTAGAAGGGGGATAATGAATGGGAAGGCTTGAAGCTCTTTGTTAATGGCACAGGGACTCAGCAGAAACTGATGAGTCTCTTTTCTCTCTTCTCAGTAAAGAAGACACATGGGAACTTCGCTGGGCTCCCCTCCATCATGCCCTTCTTAGGAGAGCAGAAGCCTGCAGTTAGGAAGTAGTGGATGCAGGGTAGAAGGGAAGACTGTGCCCTCTGGGGCATGTCCCCTAGAAGCTCCAAACGTCTGAGGCAGCAGGTTCACCTTCGGGTCAAGCCTGACAGGCTTAATCTGTTTGGCTTGACATTCGTCTAACTCAGGAGTTTGCAACCACGGTCCATAGGCCAAGTCTGTCCCATTGCCTGTTTCTGTCAACACAGTTTTATGGGAACACAGCCACCACACCCACTTGTTTTCCCATGGCCTGTGGCTGCTTTCACACTGCAGCAGCAGAGTCCTGTCATCATGACGGAGACCTTCTAGTGGGTGAAGTCTAAAATATTTACTATGTACACCTATACAAAGTTTGCCAGCAACTGCTCCAACCCAGTTTCACAGCTGCTGTTAGGAGACAGTGCAATAGAGTGGTGAAGAGCATGTGCTCCGAGGTCAGAGCAAAGGCTGCAGCTTCCTTGCTGCAAGTCTTGAGGTCCTCGTTTCCTCCTCTGTAGAGCAGTAAAAATATGCTGTGTCATAATGTTCTTATGAAGCATCAGTATGATAATGCATGCAAGGTGCTTTATGGTGCCTGGAATTTAGCAAGACTTGCATGCACAGTAGCTCTTTGTAAAAGCTAAAAGGTTGATAATATAACTGAACATGAAAAGTGGAACACTCTGGGTAAGACATAAAATCACTCTGGGTATTTGTGTGTTGGGAAAGTATCTTGCAAGTTGATCACAAGGGACGGGTTGAAGGGAGGCCTGGGTTATTGGAAGTGAATTATGCCCAAAGTGGAGGTTCTTTGCCATCAACCACAGAGTCCTTTTACCTATGCAGGAAGCTGGAGGGCATAAGGATTTGTTTCTGTCAACAGGGTATCTTTTGCCCTGTGCTTTTGTGGGGCACAGGACAGATTAGGCACCTGGGAGTGCAACAGCTATTCGCTTGGAACCAGGAGGGGTGTGAACTGCTGCTTCATTTCAGATTCATGGGTGTCCAGGGTATTTTCCCACAGGTTCTGGAAGTCTGATCTGGGAAGCATTCCACAAGATAGAGAACAAAAAATCAAAACCCCAAATTAGAAAATCTCCCTACAGTTGAGTGGCAGTGATCATTTTCTGTTGGTCTTGCTCCAAGAGCCATGCTACCTCTACAGCTGCTCTTGAGCAGATAAGACCAGATAGGTTAGCTTAAATGTAAGGATTTAACTACTTCCTTCCTGTTACACATTCATCCTGTTGACAGAATAGGCTGCTGCTATTATTATATGAAGTATTATTTTTAACACATTGTTGTTTGCCCTTTATGACTTGCTAGTGTAAATGCCACTCACAATAGACTTTGTTTTTTTATTATGTTCTGCTAGTCCCCATACAGTACATCATTAGTTTTTGATGTAGTGTTCCATGATTCATTGTTTACAAGTGAGTTACTGATCTTAGCTGATGCTGCTGCTGAACAAAATGTTGTTAAGTATGCCCTGTTCTAAACATTAGGTTAAGCACTGTGTCATCATTTGGAGCTAATGTGGAGCCTGGCATATCTTAAGTGCTCAATAATTGTTTATTGAACAATGGTTGAATGATGATAAAGCAATGAATGTATTAGATATAATTCTTGTCTTTATGGATTTCAAGGTGTAAGTGGGAAAGGTAGACATCAATCAGTCCTATTATGTGTATGATGATCAACTCTGTGAAGTAGGTGTTCATAGATTAAGTTGAAGCTCTGATAGGTTGAGTGACCTACTTAATGTCATACACCAACCAATAGAAAGCCAGAATTTGGTCCCGAGTCTAACCCTGCCTCCTTCATTTTTAAACTCTAATGCACCTCACAGATAAGTAGTTGCTCAGAGATAACGTGTTTCTGGTGAGCAAAAAATTTGAAGAATATGATGAGAACACTTCCAAATAGGAATAAACTTTGTTTTGGTCACTGGATTGCAAAGGGTGCTGCTTACCTGATTTGGGTATCAGAATATTTTCCAGTAAAAGAGGCTGAGTCTACAGGACTCAGGGGCCCTCACCTGTATATTAAAGCAGTGTTTCCTAGTGAGGACCTGGGCCACCTGCATCGGAGTCACTGGAATAATTGCTGAAAATACAGCTTTCTGGGCTCATTCCAGTATTGCTGAATCTGAATTTTTACACAATCCTCCAAGTTATTTCTGTGCACATTCAGGTTGGAGAACCGCTATTTAAAAAGTACTATTCAGGATTCAGTCAAGACAATAGAAGCCACCTTGGGTATTTTGAATAGGAAACCATTTAACTCAGGGGATGAAAGAGTTTCCCACTACTGAAAAAGCCTAGGGAACAAAGCATGGCCATTGAACATGGCTACTCCAAACTTTCAGAAATCCCCAAAGTGCAAAAATTGCAGGTCACTGCTGTTGGTTATCTCAGACGACTGTACTTTCTAAGTGGGCGACCCTCAGGAAGGTCACGGGAAGCTTCCAGCACAACCCATGTCTGCCATACGTCAACCCCTGCATGACAGCCTACATCTACTGTCATGGTACTGGCTCCACCTTCTCTTCTTCCTCTGGCTTTTCCAGAAGTGTCTCCCCCCCCTCCCCAGGAGGGTCTCTTACTGGCTGAGTCTTAATGGAACAGTGCTAGCACAAAATTCTGAGAAAATAGTCTCCAGGTTCTTCCACCTATTTCGTACAGGTGAAGGGATGGTATAGAGAGTTACCAAATAATATCTGGTATAGGGGATATTTAAACTCAGGGTCCTATTAAATAAACCCAAAGAATTAGTTGAGAATGAAATCTGTGAAAAAAACCCAGAGGTTGTCTGTTAAGAGATATTAACAATTTACCAAAAAGAAAACCAACCAAACAAGAACCCCTAAAATTCTTCAGTCTAGGTGCTGTGCTTTTCTACCTGAGTAAGCTCATGGCCCCAGCTGCATCATATGTCACTGGAAGTTAAACATTTTATGGGGTTTAGAAATATTAAAGGTGGGAAAATATGAATTTTAGGGAACGCACGAATGTGGTTTGCCTTGGACGGGGAGATGAGCTTCTGAGAGGTCAGAGGGCTAAAGGTCCAGGGCGAGGCAGATGGGAAAACACAGAAGCCTGCAGGAAGAGAGACTGAAGACTTCCCACTTCTAGTGACTGCTCTCTATCCTCCACCAGTCATGGCCTATAGGATATGGGTGCAGCTTAATATAAATTGCTCATAAGCTTTTTTTTTGGAGTGGGATTCCCCCCCCCCCCACAACTTTATAATTAAACAATTCACGACTAAGGTATCCGGGTGAAGTTTGCACCTAGCAGGGAATGTGAACATGTAAACAGAAACAATTACAGCAGGGCATGGTTTATGCTGTGAAGATGATTATGTACAAAGCCCCGTGGGAGACCACAGGACCAGCAGATTCGTATTTACCTTCCCATCATTTCTGAGCTGGGGACCAGGCTCATTCAAATGTTTTACAAATGATGCTCATTAAGATACAGTGTTGCAGAAGTGAACTGATGATGTTCCACTGTAGAATTATAAACAAGTTATCAACTAAGGCATATACAGGCAGGTCATTGCTGTTTTGGGAACTGAGCTCAGGCTCCCATTTAGTGATTATATTGTTGCTTTTCAAGGTCCTACATTGTTCTGGCCATATGTGGTCTCTCTTTACTGTGTTCCTGTCTTGATTGAACTTACCCTCCACCCTGTGGAGCTCTTTCTTCCCTGTTAGACAAAGCTCTGAACTTTCCTTCCTCCTGTCTTTATTCCTGCCTTCCACCTATTCTTTCTCTGTGCAGTTCAAAGTCACCCTTTAAGGCCCAGTTCATTCTTGACTCTTTCAAGGAGCCCTCCCTCATTATACCAGTCCAACCCACAGCTACTTCTCTTAACAATTGTTGTATCAAAACCATTCTTTTTTTTTTTTAAGATTTTATTTATTTAATTTTTGAGAGAGAGAGATTATGTGTGGGTGGGGAAAGGAGCAGAGGGGAGGGACAGAGAGTGAGAGGGAATCTCTGGCAGATTCCATGCTGAGCATAGAGCCCAACATGAGGCTCATTCTCACAACCCTGAGATCATGACCTGAGCAGAAACCAAGAGTTGGATGCTTAACTGACTGAGCCACCCAGGGCCCCCCAAACCATTCTTAATTGTTTTAATGTGGTTGGTGGTATTTCTCCCAACTAGGTTGTACATTCTTGAAGGATGGGGACCATATCTTAATACTTTTGTTCAGCAAATGTATACTGAGTTATATGTTCAGTTGCTAGATATTGAGCTCAGTGATATGGTGAAATATAGTCTAAGAGATGAGAAAAGATATTTTATAAAAATACATACATGTAAAAATGGTAGAAAATGGAGACGATATTAAGAGAAATAGGAGTCAAGATCTGTGGAGATGGAGATGAGGAAGAGCTGAGTTCCGTTTGGGAGTAGAAAAAGCAGCTTCCCTGCTGCAGGAACCATTGTGTTGGGGCTTGAAGGATGGTTAGGATGTGGGCACACAGAAAATGGCATGGAGCTGGGAACCCCACTGTACCTCACAGTAAGAACATTCAGTGATCATTTATCTAGGGTTGGGGTTGATAAACTTGTTTTGCAAAGATTTTGAAATAACTATTCTAGGTTTTCCAGACCATACAGTCTCTGTTTGACTACTCAGCTTTTGCTGTTGTAGTGCAGAAGCAAACATAGACACTGGGGCAATGAGTAGGCATGGGTGTGTGGTAGTAAACTTTTATTTAGGAGAACAGGCAGTGGTCCAGATTTAGCCTGCAGGCTGTAGTTTTCCAACTCGTCTTTTAGGGTGTAACGTGATTGAACATATAATGGGGTGTATAATCACAGCTTCACTAATTCTGAAAATTTAATGAAAACTGAAAAGAATTTACTGAAATGTTGACAATCATCTTTGATTACTGGGACTACGAATAACATTTCTTCTACTTTTTAATTATTTCCAGACATTTTATAAGGACCATGAATTAATTATATAGTGAGAAACAACAAACAAACTTAATTTACAAAATTACAGTATAGACAGCAGGCAGTATACATAGCCCAGAGCTTGGCTCATCGATGTGTAGGGCATATCCAAGCTAGGCTGATTGGCACCATTTCCACCAGTATTGCTCCTAGTGCTACAGAAACTGCTGTCCTTGGAATGCCAGCTGAGATCCGATAGACAAGCTTGCATCAAAACTGGGCTGTTTCTTCTGTTGCCCTCTGTCATCAGCTCCACAGAGCCATTATGTTGTTCAAGAAACCTTATAGCAAAAGGCTGCCTAGACAGAAACTAAATTGATTTTCTGATTCCACCCTTAACCTTCTTTTTGTGTGGTCTCTAAAGGAAGCCTAGGGTTTTTAAAGCATTCTGTGTGACATGCTGCCAAGTCAGATAGGAGATGGAATAATTGTAGACTTAGCCTTCACCTCAGATCACAGCAGTGTCAGTGAAATGTGGCCAAACAACAACAGTTGTCTGATTATAAGTGAGCTTAGGAAATAGACATTAGGCTTTAAATTCTAAGGTGGAAGGATTGCCAGTGATAAGGGCTATGACTTCTTAAATACCGCCTCTGTACTTCTGTCTTGTATATTCCTTGATTTTTAAAACAATACTTCAAGACAGGTATAGCTGTACCCACTTTACAGGTAGGAAAAGTGAGGTTCAAAGACTTCAGGCAGGTTGTTCAACATTGTAAAGTGAATCTGTGGTAAAGTCAGGAAATGAGCACATATCTGCCTGATTTCAGACACTGCTCTTTCCACTTTGCTCCCCTGCTTTCTGTCAGCTCTACTCCTCTCACTGCAAGAGATACGTACCCACATTGAATCTCAAAGTGGCCTTGAAATCCTAGAGCAGTCTTCCCTGTAGTCTCCCTGCATGGGGAAGAGGGTATATGACAAGCTAAATCACTACAGATAGTAAAATTTAACACTGAGTGATAACAAATCACATAGGTTTGGGGTAAGGATCCAAAGACACTTGATTGAGCTTAGTTAGACTGTGGGTAAGAGAAATTCCTTAGAAGGAAGTAGTAGAATACTTCTCATCCTTTTTTTTTCAGACCAGTGGTGGTGCCAGTTTTCAGAGACACTAGGGTCATGGCCCCATAAAGAATGAGAATGGCTGAAGAAAGTTTTATGAGTTCAAAAAAGGTTGGTGTGGGTTCCGGAGTAAGGTTGTTTCAGTTTAACTCCAAACTTTTCCAGTTACTGTATACGTGTATTAGTTGGGGTTTTCCAGAGAAACAGGACTAGTAGGATGTATATCTGCGTGAGAGACTGAGACACAGAGAGATCTTAAGGAACTGTCTTCTGTGAATGTGGATTCTGGCAAGTCTGAATTCTACAGGACAGGCCCCGAGGCTGGAGACCTCAGGAAGGGTTGGTAGTGCAGCTCAAGTCTTTTAAGGCAGTCCGGAGGCAGAATTCTTTCTTCGTCAGGGGATCTTAATGTTTCTTTTGAGACCTTCAGCTGATTAGAAGAGGCCTCCCATATTTTGGTGGGTCATTCACAATATTGTGAATAAACATTCACAAAGTTTATTGATTGAAATGTTACTTTCATCTAAATAATAGTTTCACAGCAACCTCTAGACTGATGCTTAATGAAATATTTGGGCACTATAGCCAAGCCAAGTTGATGCATGAAATTAATCATCACACTATGTAAAACTCTGCAAATAATTTGAACCTCCAATCTTGTTTCCTCACCTGTTGAATGGGAATAATACTAATATCTACAGTGTAAGGTTTTATGAGGCTGGAATGACCAATGCATACCCATTGTGGAGTGATGGGATGTGATAAGCACTCAAGAGATTTTAGGTAATATTACGGCAATGAAATGATACATTTCCTTTACCTTTAAGTCTAGGTCCTATCTTCAAAGAAATGTGGAGAATATTATACATTGCCATAATTTGCTTTAAAAATGCCCTCTTCCTTGTTGTGAGGGGACAATGAAATGATCATTTCTTAAATGAGAAGTAAACAGCGCCCAGAGAGGCCAAGGGTAGAGTGATTGGCTGTAGGTCAAACCACAAGTCAAGCAGAAATAGTTCAGGGTTTTCAGCCTTTGTAAGGCACTTCCCATTAGACTGTCATCATTTATCATGTTCCATTTACTTACAGATGGAGCTGTTTCCTCAGGGTGTTTTCCATGAAATATTTTCCACGTGTAAATCTCAGTAGTGAAGTGGGGCTTCTTTCACTAAGATCTGAAATGTCAAAGCAATTGGAATGTTCAAAAGGTCAAACATTCTTAAAGTTGAGAGTAATTTTGGTATCTGCTTCTTAATTTAGAGATGTGGTTAACAACCCAATTGACAAACTTGTCCTGGTGTGGAAGGTGTGGAAGGTTTAGAGTGTGGGTTCTGGAGCCCGTGTGCTTGGTTCAAATTCTGACTCAGTGACCTTTTAGTTCTGCCATCTTGGATAAGTGACCTTACATCTGCGTGCCTCAGTTTCCTCATCTGTAAAAATGGAGATAGTATAATGGTACCTATATCACAGATACGGTGGTGGTGGTGCTAAAAGAGTGCCTGGGATATAGTCAGTGTTTGCGGGAGTTGGTTGATTATCGTCATTATCCTCACCATTGCCACTTTGACCATCACTATTCAGGAAGTGTGTTCCATATATAATGTCTCTGAAGCCTGGTTTTTACCCTCCCAGAGTTTACAGTTTAAAACAGCAAGAATTAGCGAGAGTCTCTCCTTTGGAAGTAGAAAAATTCCACTTCGATACAATTCAAAACTCTTTAAGCCAAAGAAGGGGGAATCCATAGGCTTGCCTGTAATCAGAAACCAAAATCCCTTCAGGACTCTTACCTTCCTCAATTTCCATTTTTCTCTGTGCACCGGCTTTATTTTCTTAGCCTGGCTTATCCCTGGAGTGGGGGATGTGCCCTCTGGAAACTTCAGTTTCATATAGTTACTCTTTCATGACCGAAGTGGAAGAAGTACTTTCATGCCAGCTTCATTTGGAAGTCTCAGAAGCGCTTCAATTGGTAAGTCTCATGCCTGCCTGCCAGACCAGAGGGGTCATTGGTCTAACCTGGGTCATGTGCCAATTCCCATAGAATGGGACAGGCACTATTCCCACTAAAGTATTATACAAATTGTCAAAGGGGAAAGGGCCTTAGAAACCATGTTTTCTCAGTGTTGTCCAAAACTCAAATTTTACCGAATCATTCAGTTTGGTCAGATATATGTGCTGTATAGTGGTATAGTTGTTACCTTTTTTTATGTTCTGTGCCATGTGCATGTCCATTATGTTCTTTAAGGATGTGTGGTGATTTTCCACTAGGATATAGTTGAAGGCTTTGCTGAGGTTTTGGAGACAGAGCTGTATGCCTGTAATTTAAAAAGACCTGCTTGGGTTTCTGATTCACACCTAGGTTGGAAGTTGGGGAGACAGTAGGCATACAGGGGGGCTGCATCCTCCCTCAACATTCCCGGATTGAGAACCACTGAAGTAGACTTCCCTCATACAGTGACTTTAATGCAAACGCACTGGGAAAAGACAAATGAGGCTCAATGCAAACTGTAAACTATGGACTGTATTCTAAGGTAAGCCACTTTGCAGCTTAAGTATCTAATTTAAAAAATTAATAACAAGTACAGTATTTCCGGGTAGACCTTCTGAAGGATCAGCACTAATACGGCTATAAACCTTTACAAATATTATAAAAGTTGTTTGTAAAGAGTGCTGTTAAATGATTAAAACACTTATTTTCTTTAGCAGGTTAAACATTCCCTCTGAGATCTTGTTTAAACTTGAAATTTGCCGAACAAAAGAAATTGAAAGAAACTAATGCTGAGTGAAGCCATGGACCAAGCTGGAAAGAACTTGAGACTTTAGCATTTTTAGAAGTGAGTGGGAAAGGGGGCCAAGGACTTGATGATTCAGTATCCAGATTCCACATAATCCACATTTTCAGGATGGTACTTTAAGCTCACAAGTGTCTAGTGACAAATCCAGAGGCTTTCTGAATCAGCTTCTCCAGAGAGTAAATGCCTAGTTTTCTATAGGAATGATAGTGGGGTCTGAGAGTTATCCTGGATTTAAATGCTTTGTTATAAGGATATTCAAACAATTTTGCTTTCTGAACTATAGGCACTTCCTCTGTCAGAGTTAGGTGCTGTTTCTTATTCTTGAGCATTCCTGGGGTTTTGTACCATGCTTCATCCCCTTCTAGAGCTTCCCAGGGCCAGCTTAAATTTCAGATTCATTTAGGGTACAAGAGAGCTACTACATGTTCATTTACTTTTCATCTTCCACAGTTCTGTGTTTTCTCCAATTATCTTTGCCTCATTGGGTATTTGATTTGAAAATCACTTTATTGTCATTTTAGTGATAATAACTAGAAATTCTAACCAGCTTCTTTCATTTAGCAGTATATTTTGAAAATATTTTCACGTATTTTAGTATTTTTTTAAAAGATTTTATTTATTTATTTGAGAGAGAGCATGAGCGAGGAGAAGGTCAGAGGGAGAAGCAGACTCCCCGTGGAGCTGGGAGCCCAATGTGGGACTCGATCCCGGGACTCCAGGATCATGACCTGAGCCGAAGGCAGTCGTCCAACCAACTGAGCCACTCAGGCGTCCCGGTATTTTAGTATTTTAAGATAACATTTTTAATTGCTATACAGAATATTATAATTAGGATAAACTGTATTCAGTTACTATTTATTTACATATATTTAGATTCTCATTTATTGATTATGAAAAATAATGTGCGTCTGATTATGTCCTTGGGGTAAAATATGACACTTGAAAACATACGGTATATGTGTGGGAGAGAGTATATTACTCTGTGTCTTGGATCACCCAGGGACGCTCAGTCATTCTCTATCAGACCATCATGAAATCACTTTAGGCTTATATGTACTTATATATATATTTTTTTTTAATTTAATTTTATTTTTTCTGTGTTCCAAGAGTCATTGTTTATGTACCACACCCACTGTTCCATGTAATGCCTGCCTTCCTTAAGACCTACCACCAGGCTCACCCAACCCCCCATCCTCCTCCCCTCCAAAACCCTCAGTTTGTTTCTCAGAGTTCACAGTCTCTCATGAGTTTTCTCCCTCTACAGTTTCCCCCAATTCACTTTTCCTTTCCTTCTCCTAATGTCCTCCATGTTATTCCTTATGCTCCACAAGTAAGTGAAACCATATGATACTTGACTTTCTCTGCTTGACTTATTTCACTCAGCATAATCTCCTCCAGTCCTGTCCATGTTGATACAAAAGTTGGGTATTCATCCTTTCTGATGGAGGCATAATCTGTAGTGCAATTGCAGGGTCATAGGGAAGTTCTATTTTTAATTTCTTAAGGAATCTCCACACTGTTTTCCAAAGTGGCTGCACCAACTTGCATTCCTACCAAGAGTGTATGAGGTTTCCCCTTTCTCCACATCCTCTCCAACACTTGTTGTTTCTTGTCTTGTTAATTTTGGCCATTCTAACTGGTATAAGGTGTATCTCAATGTGGTTTTGATTTGAGTTTCCCTGATGGCTAATGATGATGAATATTTTTTCAAGTGTCTGTTAGCTATTTGTATGTCTTCATTGGAGAAGTGTCTGTTCATATCTTCTGCCCATTTTTTGATATGATTATCTGTTTTGTGTA
>PISX010011462.1:30705-65425 GCA_004024625.1 Mellivora capensis
TTGAGTTTATCTTTGTGTACAGTGTAAGAGAATGGTCGAGTTTCATTCTTCTACATATAGCTGTCCAATTTTCCCAGCACCATTTATTGAAGAGACTGTCTTTTTTCCACTGTATATTTTTTCCTGCTTTGTCGAAGATTATTTGACCATAGAGTTGAGGGTCCATATCTGGGCTCTCTACTCTGTTCCATTGGTCTATCAATGTGATAGAACAAATCAATAAGAGAAGAGAGAAGAACCACATGGTCCTCTCAGTTGATGCAGAAAAAGCATTTGACAAAATCCAGCATCTGTTCCTGATTAAAATGCTTCAAAGTATAGGGATAGAGGGAACATTCCTGAACTTCATAAAATCTATCTATGAAAGACCCATAGCGAACATCATCCTCAATGGGAAGAAGCTCACAGCCTTCCCATTGAGATCAGGAACAGGACAAGGATGCCTGCTCTCACCACTCTTGTTCAACATAGTATTAGAAGTCCTAGCAACAGCAATCAGACAACAAAGAGAAATAAAAGGTATCCAAATTGGCAGTGAAGAAGTCAAACTCTTTCTCTTCGCAGATGACATGATACTTTATATGGAAAACCCAAAAGACTCCACCCCCAAACTACTAGGAGTCATACAGCAATTCAGTAACGTGGCAGGATACAAAGTCAATGTACAGACATCAGTGGCTTTCTTATACACTAACAATGAAAATACAGAAAGGGAAATTAGAGAATCGATTCCATTTACTATAGCACCAAGAACCATAAGATATCTGGGAATAAACCTAACCAAAGAGGTAAAGGATCTGTACTCGAGGAACTACAGAACACTCATGAAAGAAATTGAAGAAGACATAAAAAGATGGAAGACCATTCCATGTTCTTGGATCAGAAGAATAAACATTGTTAAAATGTCTATACTACCTAGAGCAATCTATACTTTTAATGCCATTCCGATCAAAATTCCACCAGTATTTTTCAAAGAGCTGGAGCAAATAATCCTAAAATTTGTATGGAATCAGAAGAGACCCCGAATCTCTAAGGATGTTGAAAAACAAAAATAAAACTGGTGGCATCACTTTACCTGATTTCAAGCTTTACTACAAAGCTGTGATCACCAAGACAGCGTGGTACTGGCATAAAAACTGACTGAGTCATGTTTAACCAAGTGCTTTTAGCTGTGATACTTGAGTTCTCTTTTTTCTTCCGAAGAGAGTCATGTTTCTAAAAACCTAGTAGTGGGAGAATCCATTTTAAGACTGAACTTCAGGAACACATAAGATTGGGGTCCAAGGTGATGAACTTGAAGAGTTCTTTAGAAGTGTAAACCTCTTCTACAGTGTTGGATGACACATAATCTTAGTGTGATAATCAGGAAAGAAACTGGTGGTTTATGCAGCACAAAGATGAGCAAGGAGGGGGTATTAGGGCACTTCCTCTTTCATGACTATTTTTCCCCTGTGTCTGTTTCTATCTATTGAGATGTATAGCAGGTTCTGTTCTGTAAGTGATCTGGGTGGGAGAATGTTTGCTTTGGGGAGGGGTTCAGGTTGGTAACAGAAAAGGACGAATGATGTTTCACTGTCTGTTTTGGGTCAGGATGACTGGGTCGATTCTGAAATTCTATAGTAGGACAAGTAGGACCAGAATGCAGAAAGATTTTCCGAAGACCCTAAGCATAGGCAGAACTTTATCAAGGCCCAGTGAGTACCAGGGCATAGAGTTTAGAAGGAAGCCCCTCTTCTAAAGGGGCTTGGAGTCCAGAAAGTCTCTGATATTCCAAAGATGCAAAGCAATATCATTCAGAATGCTTTCAGTGTGAATACAATAAAATTCATCCCAAACCAATTAAAGCAAAAAGGACATCTATTATCTCTTTAATAGAAATATTCTGGGCAAGGTCTTCTACATTCAGCCATAGCTGGTTCCAGTGGCTCACAGTAGATCATTACCACTTGGTATTTATGTATTCATCCAACCTGCCTTTCCTCTGTATAGCCTCCTTACTCATAGGTCCTAGTTTGACTTTTTTGTGATGTCAGGGTGGCTGCTAACAATTCTAGGCTTTCATTTTAACCCCTTTAACAGCAGCTGTTACAAAAACCTTGGGCCTTACTAGTTTGAATGGAGTTACATGCTGGTGTTGGAGTAAAGGTCACCCCACTGCCCAGAGTGGCAGTGATGGAGGCATGGGTCACCAAGAAGACTGTGAGGCAGAAAACAACATCAACAAATAAATGTTAACCCATGAAATTAGGGGGCTCCCACTTCCAGAAATTGATCATTAAAAGAAAATGTGGCCTTAGTTTGTAGTTACAGGCTGATGAGGTGCATAGAACTTGGATTATAACAGTTATTTTTGTGGTATTTAGTGTGGAATAAATTGATCATATATGGATTATCCATTTGAAGGAGAATAGAAATGAGAGAGACCTAGAAAGCCATTTATTTCCCCTTAAGAATTGTTGGTGAGACAATTTGATGGCTGTATGAAGTGGTGCTAATTTTGACACTCAAACCTAGGATGATTTGCAGTTTCCTCATACTCAATCTGAAATTATTGTGATAGTAATAGCTCAAAATTTATTGCTACATGTTAGGTGCTGTTCTAAGCATTTCCCATGAATTATCTCAATCTGGTTCTCAGGGTAACTCTAGGGGTAGGTAATATTGTTATTACCGTTTTATGATGGAGAAACTGGCATACAGACAGGTTAAATCCTGTGTAGGACCAAGACCTCCATGCCTGGTAAATGACAGACCCAAAATACAAACTCTGGGCAGTCTGACTCTAGCCCCAGGCTCTTGGCCATCCATGTATTATCTTTGAGAGAATAGTTGCAGTTTGTAGACATAATTCTGCTTATGCTAGAATGGGACAGTGTTTCTCCCTCTCTCCCTCCTTCCCTCCCTTCCTCTCCTCTCTCTTCCCTTCCTCCCTCCTCCCCTTTTTTCCCTCCCCTCCTGTCTTCTCCCCACTTTCCCCTCCCCTCCCCTCCTCTCCCCTTCCCTTTCCTTCCTTCCTTCCTCTCATTCTCTCTCCCTTATCGTTGGCCTAAAAACTCTGGAATATTTGCAAAATTGCCAATACATTCTACCCCCCATTTATGAAATAGATTTACTTGCTTGGATACCTACATATTTTAGAATTCTGGATGGGAAGTGTGAAGGCTCATTCCTATATGAAATTAGAGTGACATATTAATGTAGCATGAAATGGGATCATCTTGTTCAACTCCTGCCTTTTGAACTCTTGATGTATTTTGCTATTTTTCATTTGAAGTAGTACGTGTTTTTCACTGTAACTCATTTTGGGGGGCATTTCAGGTTTGAAGACTAATGGGCACTTAAAAAAGTCTGTCTTTGTGTGTTCCAAACACAGATGCCTTTGGGAAATTGCTTGTGGAAAGAGGGGTCGGCGTACTTAAAGGCTTTAAACTAGCACAGTGTGACAAGTTGAATGGAAACTTTAACCTCTTCAAAGTGTCAAAGTTTCTTGGAAGGCATGAACAGAAGTCCTTTTACAACTGCCTGGTCTTCTGATGTTTAGAGATACATCCCCTCAGTTTCAAAAGTACACAAAACCTATGTTTGCATTTGGGAGCAGAGGGGACTATGAGAAGAGCTAGGAGAGCAGACTAGGGGTTTCTTTGTGTGTTTGAAAGCATAAGTGGTACAGTGGTAACAGTGAAACCGTGGGCACAAAATCTGTAGGAATAGAACATTCATATACCCTTAACCTAGATTTACCAGTTGTCATCATCCTCTGCTTTGCCTTCCTCCTTCTTTCCCCTCCCTTCTCTTTTTTTCTCTCCACATACAGTGTACGCATATAGTGTGTGTGTGTGCATGCTGAACCATTTGAGAGTACCATTTGAGAGCCACTGTATCCTGAGGACGGAGACATTCTCCTCCATAATCACAACCCGGTGATCATACTAGGAAAATTTAACAGTGATGAAGTACTATTTCTAATTCATAGCCCATATTCAGATTTCTCCAGTTGTCTCCGTACTTACTGTCTTTTATATTTTTCCTCTAATCTACAATCCAATCAAGGGTCATATGTAGCTTTTACTTATCATGTCTATTTAATTTTTTTCAATTGAGAACTATTCTCTCATCTTTTATTATCTTCCATGTTTATGACTTCTTGAAGAGCCAAGCCGAAGCTGGTTGTTGGCACAATGTCTTTTGATTTGAAAGTATCCAATTATTTTCTTATGAGCTAATTGTGGCTAAACAGTTTTGACTGGAGTAGTCTGTAGGTGACATTATCTCCTCTGTGTCTGGCATCTGAAGTCTTACAAGGTCTGTTGGCCCTGCTATTGGTCATATTAAATTTGACAACTTGGTTAAGGTGATGTCTGTCATATTTCTCCATTAAAATGTATCTTTGACTAGGAGCTCAGCTGATGTATGAGATACCCAGTTTGGTGTTTTTAGCTCTGCCACTCACTAGTCATATGGGATATGTCAAATTATGCCATCACTTGTCAGTCTGCTCTTTATCAGTGTGCTGGGGATAATCACAATCTCTTCTAGGGCCATCATAAGGATTGGGCATTATGACACAGGTATGTACTCAACAAATAGCAGTTATTGTCATTTTGCTGAGTGTACAGTGTCAGTGTGGGAGTTATGCAGGTCTGAGTTCAAATCCTATCTCACAATAGGAATAAGAGAACGGTGTACAGAGTTACTTTGGTTTTGTAATTAATGTCAGGGAACTAGTACTAGTGTCTACTTCAGAGGTCAGTAAACCCTCCATAAAGGGCTAGATAGTACAGATTTTAGGTTTTGCAGGCTATATGGCCCATGCTGCAGTTATTCAGTTCTCATGTAGTATGAAATCAGGCAGAGATGATACGTAAACAAATGGGCATGATTGTGTTCCATTAAACTTTATTTATGGACACTGGAATTTGAATTTTATATAATTTTTATGTGTTTTAAAATGTTATTTTTCTTTTGAATTTCCCCCCAACCATTTAAAAATGTAAAAAACATTCTTAGCTTCTGGGCTGTAGCAAACCTGGGTGCAGGCAACAGGCTGGATTTGGTCCACAGGCCATAGTTTGCCAACCCCTTATCTATTTCACTGGGTAAGATGAAATACTATGCATTATGTAAAGTGTTTAAGAAATTGTAATAGTTACTTGCTATTTTTAAACTATTTTTAGTGATGGTTAGAGCTTCTGGGATTTTTAAAAATTAAAATATATAATAAATTGTTAAAAATAGCCACCAATTATTTGCATTTCCTCCTACTAAGAGGTTGAGTCTGCTTTTTCCACCTCTTGAATCTGGGTTATCCTAGTGACTCCTTTTAAGCAATATACTGGCAGAAGGGAGGTGAGGCAATTTTCAAGACCAGGTCTTGTAGGTTTTGCAGTGCTCAAATTTATCAGAAGTCCTGTGATCCTGTTTATAGTTTGGGCTACCCTGATGGACATGAAACTATGTGGAGGGAGACCCCAGATGTCCCAGGTACCCTAGCATTCCCACCTGAGGTTCTTATATATTTGAGTGAGCCTAACTGACATCATAAGAAGCAGAGAGGAGCTGTACCACCTGAGTCCTACTCAACCCTATTAAATCATAAGCAATTAAATAATTATTTTTTTAAACCACTAAATTTTGGAGTGCTTTGTTATGTAGCAAAAGCTAACTGATACAAAATCAGTTTACAAAAAACTGTTTATAAAATCAGTTTACAAAAAACAAAATCAGTTTACAAAATACAAAAAACTGATACTAAAATAAATGTATCATAATAGAAGGTGTTGAGAGTTGCAATAAAGTCAGACACTTGAGCTGAGTCTTTTCCTACTTGATTTATTTCAGAGAAAATGTCCTGAAAAGCACAATAGGAATAAGAGAAAGGTGTACAGAGAGGGAAAAATGCTATCCAGGGCATGAAAAGCAGACAGAGGTATATTGTGGCTAAAGTGAACCAGAGAAACAGACTTTGTCACAAGTGTTTGTAAACTGCAGGGCTAATTGTGTGGTCAGCTAGTTAAAAAAGTATGGGTAAGTACTGACCATACATTTCAAATTGTGAAAGACATTGATAACCCAAATAGCCATCTCTCACTTCATAAATTATGAATATTATGTGCATATGGATTTTTTTCCATTTGTATCATTGCATTATAATTTAAAAAAATTGAAATGTACATATATGGCGACTGTGGCTGCTGGTGAAGAGCTGAGGATATGGTGAAAGTGGAGACATCAGAGGTACAGTCTCAGACTTGGAGTCTCCACTCATGTGGAGAATAAGAAGGCTTTGCTTTTCACCAGTTTTCAGCAGAGAGCTCAAGTCAAAGAACTGCAGCTCCAGGGAGCATGATCTGTAATAAGGTCATGGTCCAACACTGCTAACTCATGTTTACATGCATGGTATGACTCCAAGCTAGAAGTCAGAGCCCTTGACTTATCTCCTGAAGTTGAAGCCAACTCCACATGGACATCTCACTCTTAAATATGTCTTCCACCATCTTGTTTATTCCCATTGTTGGATCCTAGGTTTTCTGTTTCTCTCTTTTTACTGATTTACTATTTAGAATTATCCAAATCAGTTCATTTATTTTACCTTGATCTCTTGTGAAATGTCAATAAAATATTGTTTGTCACCTTTTAAAATCAGATTCAGGACTGATTGGAATCTATATAATACTAGTGAATAAAAAAACATATTGCTGTTTATGTCATCTGTTTATGAAATAAATAATTCTTTCATACTTACGAGGTACTAGGCACCCTTCTGGTTGTAAGGGAGAGCAGTGATCACAGACTTCAAGGACTTTACAGTTTGTTATTCATTCCTTTAACAAATATTTATTAAGTAACTTAGTACTAAGTTTCAGTTCATGAACTGGGATTTCAAATAGGTTAGATAGTTGGCAAAAGGGCATAACGTGCTAGTTTTCACCAGAAATTTTTATCTTTTTTCATTAAGTAACAAGTAGTGATTTCTCCAACCAAGGCCTAATTTAGAATCAGCCACATGGGCATAACTACCAAAATTTTCTCAAAGTTTTTCCGTTGTGCTCTTTTGTCTTTTTTCTCTCTCATCCTTTACAAGTCCCTTTGGACAGCTCTCCTCCTGCTGTGTCTGAAATGTCTCAGAGAAAGCCGCTCTAGCTCTAGCTCTAATGTCATTTCCCTGCATTCCCCTCAGACGTTATGCAGCAATATAAATCTCATATAATGTGTCCAGGTTAGAAGAGTTACTTAAAAGAGGGGACAGTCAGGGTGGCACATTTATTAACATCATATATAACAAGGCTGTAACTGTACAGTAACTTCTGTTTAGTCAAAAAGGTGGGGGAAAAGTGCTGCTGAGCTTTATGGGGCTGGCTCCGGACCAGTGAGGTGAGTTATGTACCCAAATAGCTCTTGTGTATCATAAGCTGGAAGCTAATAAACCATCCTTAAACTGTATGCTGTCTCTCCGTTAGAGGAAATGGATCTATTATTTCCTGTCTTTGGAATGGCATAACAATGACGCTACTGAAACACACACACACACACACACACACACACACACACACACAGAGACGCTGCTTTCAAAAAACAGAAAGCTTTTCTGCTCACATGTGACATGAGGCAGGTACTTAGGGAACAGGTAGGGAAGAGGAAATACTTTTTCTTTGGACAGGAGCTGGTGAGTTGTCTGCAACAAGTTGTGGATCATGAATTATCATTTCCATTCCACAACAGTCAAAGTCCTTGGCTGGGGAACTTGAACTTGTGCATTGAGGCTGTGGGTTTCAGTGAGGCAGTTAGCACTTACTACAAACACAGCACTGTACTGTAGTTACCTGTTTGCATATCTGCCTCCCTCCCTGGACTGGGAAGCTTTTGAGGGCATACATGATGTTTTACTCATCATTGTATTCTCAGTGACTCAAAACAGTTACATATTAAAAAAAAAAATCATTGTAACTTATCCTAGGTCTGCTTTTCATTTTTTTCTTTCTTTCTTTTTTTTTTATTCCATGTGGTGACAGCTACTCAATCTGTCTAATGCACTGCAAAATCCCAATTTTAATGTTGAATATCTTGCCTGTAGGAGGGGAAATATAATTTATGTTTTGACTGAAATGAAATGTATATATATATTAGTAAATTTTTGCAAAGAGGGAAGCTGACTTTTCTTTTTCTAAGAACAATATTAAGTACCAGTAATAAAAAGCATCCCTACAAGTTGACTTCTATATGCCTTTGGTAGTTGACATAGGAGAGGAAACTCATGGACCATCTGAATTTTAAAACTTTCAGACACATATACCTGTTCCTTGAGTCCTCCCCTTCTCCCTGGTTACAAATTTTAGACACCCTGTTTCCTTCATTGCGCTCAGTTGCACCAGTGAGCAGATGCCATGAAATTCTGATAGATGAAATAGCAAAGCCTACGGTGTAATAAAATAGGATCATTTATATCAAAGATGGATTCTTTGTCCTATAAAAACATTTCTAGGAAATCTCTATAAATAATTCCCACAGCATGTTTGTAGTATTTTTTAATTTAATAGTTAAATTTACTTATAATTATTCCCAACTTATCAAGCAACTTTTAATATTTTCTGTAGTATAATACTAAAATAAATCAAAACCATTTTTTTTCAAATAATGAAAAGATAAAGCTGTAATTTAGAATATGCCCCACTGATCCCATTGATTCAGTTCTGTGGCCTGTGACCTCTAGTTGAAGAATGTACATCATGTTGGAACTCAGTATCCTTCAGTGAGTGCTTCTCTATTTTTTGTTCATGCTTATATATATGTCTAAGATAGTTCATATGCATGATGATATTGTGCATTCTCTGAAATACCCCCCAAATCATGAAAATGTGACTGGTACTTCTCCTAAAATATGCTAAAGTAGAAAGAGGTATTTGGACATCATTTATGAAGCCTTAAAGGAGGGATGTGTGCGAGTACCAGCCAGCGAGAATATCTGCTTTCGTCATAATTTGAGGTAGTTACTGAGTTAAAGAAAAACAAAAAACAAAAAACAAATGATTGAGTCGTTTACTCAAGTTTTTTGTGCTGAAATTTTCATTCCACTTTACATTCCTTTGCCTAATGCCCTATTTTTCCCTTTTCCTTTTAAACATTTGTTAACAAGTTACTAAACAGCCGATAGGTAGGCGTGTTACTTTCTAGGAACATGGTGAAGACACAGTGAGGGTCTCATGTTCAGGAATTATAGCTAAGCTTTCTACATTCTGATTACAGAAAGGGGGCTTCCGTAAATCTGACTTATTAAAGCTTTACTTAAAAATCTCCAGAGAAGGCTGAGGATTTTTTGGGGGTGTGCATGTTATAAAATGGTTTCATGCTTTGAAGAGGAGGTTATGCCATATAAAATCTCAAGACCTGTTACACTTGGACTTTTGACTTCATTCAGTCTCAGATGCTAGACTGGTTAGCCCTGAAACAAACATCTGGGTGGTTTCTCCCTGTTAACTTACAAATGCAACCAGAGCTGACTCTTCAGTACATTATGGGAAACACTGTCTTCTCTAATCAGGGAAGTCAAGAGTCAGTGCAGCAGATACGAAAGGGAGAAACACAAATTAGAGTTCATTTGGGGAACTCTTTCTGAGACCTGGGCAAGGATACAAAGAGGCAGATTTGGTGGGAGGGATGGCTGGGAAATAACACTCTGCATTCTTGCAGTACCCAATGACAGTAGATGTGTTCACCTAAGGAGCTTTGTGATGGACTTAAGGAGGATGGCATTATGGCTCTCAGCTTCCTGGCTTTGACAGTGACCTCTGTGTCCAAGTTTGAAGCAAGAGCACAGACATCACCCACTTACAGGAATGGTGCAGGCATGGGCAGACAGCATGCTGGCAGTGGTTACTGTGGGTTGAAGGCCACAGGCCGTTTCCATAGTCGTTATGATATAAGAATTTCAGATTCTTGTCTGTCACTAGGAAGATGAAGGATTCTTCCAGCACTCCTTATTCCCCATTGGAAATTGAATTTTCCTCCAGTGAAGCAGATTTAACTAACTTAAGAGACATAGAGGGGACATCTCTCACCCTAGTATTATAAAGTAAAATTTATGCCTACTATAAATGCATTGTAAAGCATACAGTACAGTGCCTAAAAGATGAGTATTAAATGGAATGGCTTTGTTATTCTTAATAACTAGGCTCTAATGAGTTCAAGTCCTTGGTAAAATTAAGATAAAAATACTACTTACAAAGTTGATATAAGAATCCAAAGAAGACTAAATCACTGTATTGTATACCTGAGTCTAATATAACACTGTATGTATGTTAACTAAGTAGAATTGAAATAAAAACTTATTTAAAAAATAATTCAAAGAAGTTTAGAAATGCCTGTAAAGGTGATTAATACAATGCTGACATATAAATAGTACTCTGTGAACTGGAGCTACTCTTAAATCTTGATGTGTTTTTTTTTTTTCCTTAAAGATTTTATTTATTTATTTGACAGACAGAGATCACAAATAGGCAGAGAATCAGGCAGATAGAGAGGGAGCAGCAGGCTCCCCGCCGAGCAGAGAACCTGATGCAGGACTCGATCCTAGGACCCTGAGCCGAAGGCAGAGGCTTAGCCCACTGAGCCACCCAGGCGTCCCTTGATGTGTTTTTATTATATTTTTTATTTACAAGTTGATATTTAAAGTTCTGGAAGAAAACCCTATGAGAAACTGTGTCCTGTAGCTTATTTTGCTTAAAAAATTATCAGTATGAAAATCCAGTTGAACAAAGGGATGTGAGCTTTCTTTTTCAGCCAGGTGATTCAGATGTGTTCTCTTCACAGCTGTCCTCACTCTCTCTTAGTTAGGGTTTCTTTCTGTATTTGTGGTGAAATAGGATCTTGGCTCCTCCCTTTTTCTTAAGGACCCTCATAAATATGTCATGACTATTATAATAATGCCTCGCAAAAACATGAAGTCCTTTTTCTAAGTCCGAAGCTGTGGGCTCCTGTTTCTGTAGGCTGCGTTGATCACACTTAGATTTGGGGCCTGCCAAGATGAGGTTGAGAGTGGAAGCTTCTGAGCTTCGGTAACACTCCGATCCTGTCTCTTCAGAAGCTGATTGGATATGGTGTTAACTCCTTCCCGAAAGCATCCACAGTCCGGGATGCTACGCTCCTGGACTACTGCTGCTCCTAAGTCCTTATTCCTGGAACATGGGTGTGTGTGGCGGAGGCTGGAGTCTGTGAGAGACTGTGTGATTATGCCTGGCAAAGTTCAGGAAAGCACTTTTGGTGACCTCAGTTTGAGTCAAGATATTTATTAAAGATCTTAGGGGAAATCCTACATCCAAATTGATAACCAACTTTAAACATTTTAAGGTAAACTGGTAATTTATGTTTTACTTTCTGGTAAAAAGAGATGCAAACCACACCAATTAAATGAGTTATTTTTGAATATCACTGGAAACCTCAGGCTCCTCCTCTAAAGCAACTATTATTATCATTTTGTTACATGCCCTTACGATATTTTATTCCTATTGTGTGTGTTTAAGGAACATGTTTTATTTTGCGAAGTTTCTCCCTATAAATATATCATACTTTATTATTTTATTTTATAGATTTTAATTTCGTTTAACACATTTAAAATTCTTATGCTCCATAGTTCCCATGTTCTGTAGTTTAATTATGCTCCTATTGGTGAACATTTAGACCCTAATATTTTGCCATTATGGGCAGGCTTTGTAGCTGTTAAGAACAGAGACTGTGGAGCCAACTCTACTGCTTACTGGCTGAGTTACTTTAGGCAAGTTACTTAACACTGTGCTTCTGTTTCTTGATACGGACAAATGAGCTAAGTGAGGGTTTTTGGTTTTTTTGTTTGTTTTTGTTTTTGTTTTTGTTTTTAATGTGAAATAAGTTAATATTTTATGGTGCTTAGAATCGTACTAGCCACGTGAGTTTTAGATTAGCGGTTGCTATTTTTAATGCTGCAGTGACTGTGTCAGTATGTTCTACCTTTTACACTGTGTGGTTGTCTTTCTCTCTTCCTTTGCTGCCTCCCCATGCTCCCCATCTCCCTCCCTCCCTTCCTGCTTTCCCGGCTGTATACCAAGAAATAGCATAATTGTGTCCAAGTGTATGGTTACTTAATTTTTAAAATAGATGTTGCTAAAATGTACTCCAAAAAATGCCATACCAATTTATATTACTGGCAGAAGAGTATTATAGTAAATGCTTCCTTTTCTTTCTCTAACACTTGTTACGATCAACCTTTATAATTTCTGCCATCTGTTTTGATTAAAAATGCTCTCTCAATATAGTTTTAATTTATGCATCCCCAAGTACTGGGGAATTATGTGTTGTGTGTTTTAAATTACACTTTAACTTTGAGATTATTTTAGATTTCCATGCAGTTGTTAAGAAATAATAGAGTATCTATTTATCTATCTTTTATCCAGTTTCCCTCAGTGTTAACATCTTGCATGACCACAGTACAGTTTCACAAAACAAGGATATTGCCATTAATTCAGTCAAAGTACAGAACTGTTATATGACTTCAAGGGTCCTTCGTGTTACCTTTTTATAATCGCTCTCAATTCTAGCTCTCCACCCCCAATTGAGACCCTGGAAACCACTAATTTGTTCTTTTGTTTCCATAATTTTGTCATTTTAAGATTGTTATACAGATGGAATCATACAGTATATAAACTTTTGGGATTTTTTTTCATGTGGCATAATTCTCTGGAGATTTGTGTGTCTTTTTAATACTCTTTTTATTTCTTCAAGTTGTTTATAGTTTTTATATCTTTTTTCTTCTGATTTGTTTGTATTTTACTTAGTTTTTATTTTATATCTTATTTTTATTATTATTTTTATTTTATTGCTTATTTATTTTTGAAGCTACTTATGTATTTTGGATATTGATCCAAATAATCCTTGGTTTTCTATAAATACTACAAATATTTCTCAGTTGTGTCTTATCATTTAATTCTGTTTATAGTCTTTTGTGTTTAGAAAATTTAAATGTTGAGAGTCAAGTTTGTTAATATATCCTTTTGTGACATTTTCATCTTATCTCTCTTTTTTTTTTTTTAAAAGATTTTATTTATTTATTTGACAGACAGAGATCACAAGTAGGCAGAGAGGCAGGCAGAGAGAGAGGAGGAAGTAGGCTCCTTGCTGAGCAGAGAGCCCGATGTGGGGCTCGATCCCAGGACCCTGGGATCATGACCTGAGCCGAAGGCAGAGGCTTTAACCCACTGAGCCACCCAGGCGCCCCTCCTAATTGAATTTAAATGTAAAAAGAGAAGACAAGCCTTTCCTACCCCAAGGTTGACTGTGTGTGTGTGTGTATGTGTGTGTGTGTGTATACATGGTACACATACATAAATGTGAATAAATAAATATGTGTATATATAGTTCACCTATGTTTTATTCTAATGCTTTTATACTTCATTTCAGAGATCATGGAACATTTGCTTATGGTATATTTTCTGGTACTATAAATTACTTTAAAAGGCATTGTAACAATGGAATTAGACAGTTACCATGCTCAAGTGTAATATAAGCACTTTAGCACCTATATTTTTTTAATATGAGGCTAATATCTTAGGTCTATGTGAAAGTCATATCCGTTGCAAGCATTTGAGTTTGAACGTCTATTTTTTTTAATAGTTAGCTTTTAATCTACCTCTAATGTATTTATTTCCCAAAAAGCCCATTTTCCCAACACGATTTAAAGTATTTAGTATCTTTTAACTTTAGGAAATTAAAGTTTAAGTAGCTCCTGCTGTGTTTGAACTGTTTCTTTCTGTTTTGGTGTCAGCTCATATTGGAATACTTGAAATAAATTACATTTCTCCTTACAGCCCTTCTTAGGTGTGAGAATATGGAGAGCTAGTGGTTAGTTATAGTGGGACTGTCTAGAGGATACATGCCAGCTAGAGAAGGTTAGATTTACATGTGTCTTGTAGATAATTTTGTGGAAAGTTTGGCCCCTGCAATTTGGGGTTTTATGAGAAAATCAGACCTACTCAGAGGCAAGGTTAGACCTTCACTCCTCTATTTTCAAATCTACTGTATTTCTTCCCAAGGTCATCAGCCTGAGCTGGTCAGAGTTGTTACATAGTACTCTTATGGCTCCTGGTCACTTTTAGAAATGTATATTGTAATTCTAGAGGAACAAGGAGTAGAGTTGAGCCTGACTCATGGAAAGATGGGAAAAGATAGAAGAACGATATATCCTCTTAAATGATTAAAACAACCGTGATTTCCAAAGGAATCCTGGAATCTGGATGTCTAATATTAATAACGTTCTTTAGAATAATATGGCATAGTGGTTAACAGCATGGATCTTGTGCTTGAATTCTGACACTTATGGACACTGTGATATCAAAGAATTTGCATTTTCTGCCTTAGTTTTTTCCTACTGAAAATGGGGACAATAGCAGTAGTTATCTCTGAAGGTGAATGTGGAGACCAAATGAGTTACCCTCTATGGAATACTTAGAATTCTGCCTGTAGAACACATGGAAAGCTGTGAAGAAGCAGTATCAGTTGTTTATCTTTTCTGTGTACTGCTTGATAATTAGCAATGCAGAACTCTCTGGGTTCTTAATGCAGTGTATTACACACTTAAACATACTGCTCTAGTCCTTGAGTCGATGACACAAAGGCCTCAAGAGTTGAGTGGTGCCTGGAGTGGGAACAGTTTTGCAGGAGGTTTGGACTACAGAGCAAGTAGACATGCCACTTGGGTCATCTTTCCAGCGGACTCCATGGATTTGGAGGTATTGGTAAGAAGAGAAGTAATGTGGAGTTTATGGCAGATCTTATAGCAGAATCATATTGCAGGCCTCGGGAGACAAGCAAGCTGATGACATTCTCAGTGTAGAATGTCCTTCTAGGAGCAGTTTCCTGCTAAAGGGCCTCGTAACACTTGGACATGGGGCATGGCACAGGTGATCACATATCTGGAACTGAGTTTGATTGTGTTGGATATGCCAGGTCATAAGTCAGAAGCACTAACAGCAGTCCCTCGTGAGAAGGAATGGTGCGTGATTCCAGTGTTGAACTGAAGCAGGACCAGAGGGCATAAGTAATTCATAGAAGTGCCCCATTCTCGACTCACAGCCATGACCGTATGGGGTATCTTATAAAATCCACTGAAGGAGGATGAAAATCCCTGAGTTTGCTATATGGATAAGATGTCTCAGTATTTGGGTGCAAGCTGAAAATAGATGGCAGCTACATAATAGCCATATTATGTTCCAAGTTCCAAACTGGTCACTCCATCATCATGGGGTCTGGAAGCCCTATTCTTCTGTGTGTCAAACTGAGTTAATACAGAGACATGGGTGAATAATCTGAAACAGTTCATGCCAGTCACGTCTCAAATTCAGATATAATTCATAATCCGTTGTTATGTCCAATACATCCAGGAGAGCAAATTTTTATATCTGACATATTAATTCTATTTGATTATAGATACTTTTTAGGCTTGTTGGGCTTGTCTGGCCTTGGGCAAAAAGTGAGACATCCTTGGGTTTTGATATGGTCCTGGGAGGGGAATATCATGGTCTGCATGGTTTATGCTCTGGGCTCTTTATTAAACCAGGTTTTTGTTTTGTTTTGTTTTGTTTTGTTTTGTTTTTGTTTTTTTAACCAGTGGAGAAGTGGTGCATTCTGGTGTAACCAGAATGAGAAGTCAGCAAGTGATTTGGGATCCCATGGAGAGTTTCATTTCCTGTCTTTCTAGTTTTAAACAAATGGACATCTCTTAGATGGAGATGATTTGAATTGAGGGAGCATGGTTTGGGTGGATGTGGGTCCATTTATTATGCTGGTACATTTTTGATTGCCATGTCCCCCCAGTCTTATCCTTGTCAACTGGTTCAAAAGCAAGACAATGTGGGCATTCTAATTCTAGACTGTGTGGGTGATAAATGATTGCAGTTTTCTGTGGATCTATTTTACTGAGGGCTTCTGTCCTGAAAAGGAGAACTGAAGACCACAAACGGCTCAATTAGCAATTTTTTTTTTTTAATTTTTTATTTTTTTATAAACATATAATGTATTTTTATCCCCAGGGATACATGTCTGTGAATCGCCATGTTTACACACTTCACAGCACTAACCATAGCACATACCCTCCCCAATGTCCATTACCCCACCCCCCTCTCCCGAGCCCCCTCCCCCCAGTAACCCTCAGTTTGTTTTGTGAGATTAAGAGTCACTTATAGCAATTGTTTTAAGCATTTGTTTTGGACCTAAGGATGTTTGGCTAATTTTACAGTTGGCTTTATCTGAAGTCATTACTGAATGTCTCCCGTATAAATTACGCCATATTCAAAATGTGAAAATTCTCATTTCAGCAGCAGCAACTCAAGTGAAAAACTGAAAATCCCCAAACAGAAAATTAGCAAACATTTGTACTGTCACAGCTCAAGCACGTGGTGCTCTTTTCTGCCCCTGAACAAAATTATATTGGCCTCCTAGTCAATCCATCCCCACGGAAAGATACCCTATGGCTACCAAGGGGCTGATTATTTCATCATGAAGGGTTTGAATAAGAGAGATTAAAATGTCTCCAGGAGAGTCACGGGGGGCACCAAGACTTAGCTATGTGCAGAACTCAGCCCTGGTCAGTATTCAGAACATGACGGATTCTGGAATGGCGGAGTAGAGGGGCGCATATGAGTGCATCGTGGCCGAGACTCCGTGTACGAGGACTGTCTTCCCATCTCCGTGTCACATTTTGTTTAGGGCTCTGATATTCTGCAAGTTGAACCCGGGTATGGACCAGCGGAAACTTTGAAATAGCAGACCAGTTTTGTTATTCTCCTTTTTTTACTGCTTGATTTTTATTGCATGATTGATAATATTTCACTATAATATGAACCCCCTCTACTCCTTTTTTTAAACAAGGAAGGACCTCTTAATGCCCTTTTTCCCCCCTTCACTTGCCTTCTGGGTGGGGTTAATGCTTAATGTAGGGAGAAATAAATGAGTTAATGCTTGTCTTTGAATTTAAAAACTGACTTTTGAAACCTAGGACAGAGACAGTGTATTTGAGAGTACAGAGTGTGTGTGTTGGGGGCGGGGGGTGTTGCCAGGACACACTTTTTGTTTGTGTTGTTTCTTTTTCTCTCTCTTTCTCTCTTTCATTCTTTCCTTCTTCTTCTTTTTCTTTTTTTTAAAGCACAAAACCCCCAAAACCCATGTTCTAAATAACAGATTTGTGGGCTAATCCAGGAGAAGAAAATAAGTAAGACTACCTTATTTCTGGCAGGTAGCTAAGGGCTGGGGCTGGGCCTGGGAGGGTGTACTCAGAAGAAATACGACCACTATTTAGGCTCTAGTGGGTCCCTGTTTTCTCCCCACCGTGGAGTCCTCACTTATGGCCAGGGATCAATAGAAATCCCAGTGAAGTTTGGGGAGGAAATTTGTGGGCAGAGTGGACCTACGCTCAGTCCCTCAGTGAGGCCTAGGAGAGTTACCAAATTCCTAGGCTTTGTATAGTCAGAGATGGCAGCCATTTGTGGGAAGGACAGTGTACCATATCTGGACATTGGAGAGACTGGTGAAGCCCTGTGTCCAGTGGGGCAGAGGCAAGAAGGTAACCAGGAGAGTTCTGAAGAAGCGGCAGAGTGACCTCCAGCAGGGACCTGATGACAGACTGAGGACATCAGTACTGGTTGCAGCAGGGCCTGCAGATCATGGGGACAAGTTACCTATTAGTGGAACGCTATGGAAACCCAAGGATGGCTATGGATCTGCTACCTCGAGGTACCACCACTTGATGCTGCCTAAGCTCCTCCCCTGGCCCAGCAATTTGAAGGCCTAAAAATCCTGAATTACCCCATCTTAAACCTATGTTGAATTTATCTAGAAAAGCACGTGGTGCTCTTTTCTGCCCCTGAACAAAATTATATTGGCCTCCTAGTCAATCCATCCCCACGGAAAGATACCCCATGGCTACCGAGGGGTTGATTATTTCATCATGAAGGGTTTGAATAAGAGAGATTAAAATGTCTTCAGGAGAGTCACGGGGGACACCAAGACTTAGCTGTGTGCTAAGACTGAATATACTGAATATACCTGGAATACTTAGATAAAATTTCAATTACTAGGTAGAATAGATATTTGAGACAGAATCTAAGTTCAGTAGTAAGAAAAATATAAGAAAATTGAATATTTTATATTTGTATTTGTGGCTTTTGAAATTCATAATCATTTCAACTGAGTTTAACATCCAGATTTTTCCCATGGAAAACTCCAGCTTTATTCACCTAGCTGAAATGGCTACACTCCTCTAAAAGCCTTCCTCTGGTCTCTGCCCCAGGGAGGCAGTATAATTTCTTCCTCACACCGAGGTCCCCCAAGATTCAATTTATCCTTTTTATGGTGCTTATCACTTTTCACCTTTTACTATGGTTATTTATATGTACTGTAAATGCATTATTTATACATTATAGCAGGATACTCAGAGAAGTTACTGATAAGTAGTGAACTCTGATTTGTGTCTTCAGGTTTTCCTGGTTTCTGATACTCTTCTTTTGTTGCTTCCTTTCAGTGGTTCTTAGTCCCGTTCTTATACCAGGACCACCTAGATTGTTACAGAAATCACCAAATGCTCTGGCCCGATCTGGAACCAAGTCAGCCAGCAGCCCAAGAAGTTAATTCTGCCCTTGTTCCCCCGGCCTCCCTCCCTTCTTCATTCTTGGTGCCCCCATCCCCCCCTCCTATGTGTCTAGGGTTGAGGACAGTGGCTTAGACCTGACTGGCTCCTCCTCAGCTCTTTCCCTTTGTTCCTGTGGCCGTCAACGCAACAAGTCTCTCTCATCAGCGGTTCAGATACATCATGGGCAATAGATAACCAGCAAATAATCCACTTGAAGCCACCATCAATATTGGGTCCCATTTGATGCAAGAACTTCTGGGATAATTGATTTTCAGCTCTTTTGTTCCTTTATTCCATGAGGAAACCGAAGGCAGAGTGAGAAGTGTTTCTGCATAATGAATACAAATATTGGATGAGGGGGTAATTAGGCTGCAAGTGCCTAATGATTGTCACCCTGGAGGCCTCAAGGAAGGGGACTGCTGTTTGTTTGTATTGACCCCAGTTGATGTACCAGAGAACTGCATTCCCCCAACATCCTGTCTGGCAGTCAATAATTAATAAACTTAGTCATCACAACCATGACTCCTGCAGGGATTTTTCTATTGTCTGCCTGTATTTCTAGTGAAAGGGTCAAGCATTGTATGGCTGGAACATCAGCAAGCCCTGTTTTTCTCTCTGAGCAGGCAGGAAGTGGGTTCTGGACTAGCTGGGTCTTCCTGCATCCTGAGCCTTCATTTAGTCTTTATTATGCCCTGTTTGTAACTTCTGGAGTTGACATCCAAGTGTGTGGGGAGGCAGCACCTCTGGGATGAGAAGGCGGCTGCCGAGCAGCAAAGGAAGGAGGGAATGACAGCAGACAGATGGTCCTTGTGTAACGACGAGCTTTATCCCCCTTGTCTGTTTGCTTTGATTTTAGCCATCACTTTTCCTGCTGTCTGTGAACCCTACATCTTGGCAGTATAATGGTAATTTGTTAACATTTCGTGAACAGTCTCTTTTCTGGACCCTGGAGCCTAAGTTTGCTCTTCTAGGAGTAGTCGGTCAAGGTGCTGTTGCTTGATTTAGAGTCAGCTTTGTGCCTATGACTAATTAGTTGCTTGGAATAAATACATGGGTGGATATTGTTCCTACTTTCAGGGAGTTTAGAGCCTGCTTCCTTTGTTAAGTGGCTTTAGATTCCCTTTTGGTTACATGCCTGCCTGTGGGGACAATCTATTGCTTGGAGCAGTGCAGGGTGGCAAGTAGCCTGGCCTGAGCTTGAATTAGACTCTGTCTTAGCTTGCTGTCCTCTAAGCCACACCCCTCCTGTCCTAGCCCCTTGATGCCCCAGACTGTTACTGGCCTTCTCAGCCACAATACAGCAGCATGTCTCAAAAACTAGGTTCCAATACAGCCTCTCTTACTGTAACATTTCCCAGTTAAAATTCACATACTGAAATCAGTAGCTTTAAGTAATGAGAAAATAA
Source organism: Mellivora capensis (assembly GCA_004024625.1). Classification (NCBI taxonomy): domain Eukaryota; kingdom Metazoa; phylum Chordata; class Mammalia; order Carnivora; family Mustelidae; genus Mellivora; species Mellivora capensis. The sequence continues at coordinate 50,755 of PISX010011462.1, forward strand.
TCTTATTGAACAGATTCATCTTAAGAACGTTACTAAAGGGGCAGGAGGGGGAGATTACCCAAATTCTATATTCACTTCTTTCTTCACTAGGTTATTCAACAATCATTTATTGGTCCTGACAATAGGGATACAGAATAAGGAAGACACAGTATTCTTAGTTTCAAGGAATTTACAAACATACCACATACATACATAATTTATTTATTTAGCTCTTTAATTATTTATTTTAAAGATTTAAAGATTTATTTACTTTAGGGGGAGAGAGTGCGAGCAGGGGGAGGGGCAGAGGGAAAGGGAGAAGGAGAAAGACAATCCCAAGCAGACTCCCCCTGAGTGTGGAGCTTGATGGGGGCCTGATCCCACAGTGCTGGGATCATTACCTGAGCCAAAATCTAGAATTGGATGCCCAGCACACTGAGTTACCCATGCACCTCATCAAGGAATTTACATTTACAACTTTGAAAACCTTTTGAGCTAAGTCAGACAACAACAAAATTATTACTTTCATCTCTACTTAAGGCAGGTCATCTGTGGATATTCAAAATATGGTAATTTTATGAATAAAGCAAGCTATATATTTCATGTGTGTATCCTAGCAAAGTGACCTTAAATCCATAAAGGATGTAAAAATAAGTACTATATATATTTAAATTCACCTTAAACATCCATATAAAAGACCTCCTTCTTTTCTCTGCCTTAAAAATCCTTGGAAATTCTTTATCTTAAAGTATGAACTACTCAGTTGTATGTGCAATTAAAAATAATCCATGTTAACTAAAAACACCAAAATTTCAGGTAGAGGAAGGCAAATATGCTTGAGTTCTTATATGGGAGAATGATGGAAATAGAAGAAATTTTAGAGGAAGATCATGTTTAAGAGCTCAAGCTTTGAAGTCACAGGTGAGGATTATATCCTACCTAAATCTTTGTGTTGATCTCAGACAAATTGGCCTGACCTCTTTGAAGTTCAGACTTGTAAAAAGGGACTATAAACCTAAAAAGTGTCATCATAAGTATTAAATGTGAAATGTTTGTAAAACATTTAGTACGATGTTCAGTGTGTGGAAAGTGCCCAATAAATGTTTACTATCCCATTTTATGGATGACGATATTAAGGATAAGAGAGAGACTATTTAGTGGCCTGAGGTCATGCAGCAGGTCAGGGGCTTGACATCCAAACTCCTCCCATTCTGTGTTGATGCACACTGAGGCAGCTTCACTGTCTTAAGTGAAGCACTACTATGGGGCTCTTGATCCTACCCAAGGATCCCTTGGACTTTTAAGCCTGCCTTGAACCTAGGCAGAATTTCCTTCAGGCTGATGTATTTGGGTGTTTGTATGTGCATTTGAGTGTGTTAGTATCTGCGTTCACAGATTTCCATGACTCCGGTTTCACCTCTTTAAGCCCTTCTATGGGAACAAAAGGGGTCCATTTTGTTCTGCATGGGCCTTTTGAGGGAAATACAGTCTTTATGTTTAAGGAAAAGAACAGTCCAACAAATTTAGATTTGGCACTTTCTTAGTTATTTGAATTCAGAGGCTTAATTCTGTGTAGATTTAGAGAAACACATCTCAGGGTCCAAGAGACTTATGGGTATACCTATGGGAATTATTCTGTAAGTCAGTGATTCTCAAACTTATTGTGGCACAGAACCACACAAAGATCTTAAATCACAGATAGCAGATGACTGGGCTGCACCTCCAGAGTTTTTGATCTGGCAGGTCTGCAGCTAATCTGCATTTCTATTGAGTTCCCAGGTGATGCTGATGCTGCTAGACTGGTGATCACACTTTCAGAACCATTGCTTAGACCAAGGATTCTTCAAGAATGATGACACTGGGCACGGAACGCCCAGCAGACTGAGTGTTTCCAGAATGAGTTCAACTGTCCAGAAAGTGCCAGCAAAACCAGAAATACTTCCTTGTAGATGGGTTTATGTTCCAGCACAAATCATAGGATGATTCACTCTCTGTGACTACTGACACCGTTGTTGAAAAGAGAAGAGCTATTTATCAGTTTTAGGAAATTCCCATCCTGTTTTCAAAGGATAGATTTTCTTTAGACAGATGAGAAGATCATGAATGTTAGCCTTCTGGGCTCAAATTGTGGTCTACCATTTATTTGCTCCAAAACCTTGAACAAAGCTGATTTATCTAAGCTCGACTATAAAATGAAGATATTAATATCTAATCTTGAAAGGCTGTTGTGAGGGCTTAAGACAGTACTTGAATGAAAGTAGGAACTGAATAAAAAGCAGATGTTTATGTTACTGTTCAAGAAAGTGGTTATAAATGTCTCTAAACTCCCGATCTTCTCCCATTAGTTAACCACTGCAACTAAAATTCATATGATTCAGTTCAAATCTTCATTGGTTTAATGTCAAGTTAAGTAGGATTAGTGGTTCTATACTTCATTCTGTTCATGTTGTAGGCAAACACATCTGAGAAAGTAGAAAAGTGTTTTTGATTATTCAAAGATATGAAAAGCACTTATTGACCAACTGACATTTTTCAGGGCTGCAACAATAAAACAAAACAAATAAAAAATTTACTGAGAGTTAGAAAATTTGATGAAAGCCATTATGGGATTATATACAAATATTTCTTAAACTTTATAGACATATAGAAATTTATGGACTTTTCAAGAGCACCTTCGCCTCCATAGATCATAGATTTGTTGTTTAATATGGTAACTTCAGTGCCTAATGCCTATGAAGGAGGCAACTCTAGTCAACTTTACTGGCTTCCCAGTTTGCCATTTCAAACTGATTTTCCTGAATTGCTGGAAAATGTATATAGATAACTTTCTTGATTGGGTAAATGCACACATGATTCAAATGGTCAGTTCTGTCTCTGATTTCTAAGACTTTATTATTCTTGGTGTAGTGTTAGGGTCAGTGTCAAGGAATGGCGTTGAACTTAGTTTTGTATTCCTCCTAATTAGTAGCCCTTTGTGGATGATTATAACTGCATTGGTTAATTGATTCCATTTGACAGCCAAACAACATGACTCTACTCTCAAGGAGATTATTTGTGGACTGAGTAGGTTGCAGCAGTAGTCATGGCATCAGAGTTGGAAAAGAATATTATCACTCTAACTTCTGTACAGAGCTCAAGGCATCACTTTACCCCCTCCATTCATAGATAAGCAAGTTGCAAGTAAAGGAAGGAATAAAAAGGAATTCTCGGGGACACGTGATTGAACACGAGGTTTAAGGAGAAGAGCTGTAGGTGGGAAGCAAAAGGATTTTATCTGAGGGGCGCCTGAGTGGCTCAGTGGGTTAAAGCCTCTGCCTTCGGCTCAGGTCATGATCCCAGGGTCCTGGGATAGAGCCCTGCATGGGGCTCTCTGCTCAGCAGGGATCCTGCTTCCTCCTCTCTCTCTCTGCCTGCCTCTCTGCTTACTTGTGATCTCTCTCTGTCAAATAAATAAATAAAATCTTAAAAAAAAAAAAGGATTTTTATCTGAAACATGAAAGTGGCTCTTTATTTTCCTGGTTTGCTGTAGTTGGGTAGTTCACCATTTTCTTCAGTAGGACAGGATAGAGATTGAGTCTCTTAGACCCATCTGTTTGAGGTCTACTTGACTTTCTTATTTAGATTTATTGTGTATACTCCTTTCACTGTCTGAGTGTTGATTTTAGAAGACCAAACCAGTGGGTGATTGTAGAGGAGGGGGGACAAGGAGAAGACAACACATGATACAACATAAGATAAAAAGAACACCAGCTGGTGATTTGGGTCCAAGTTTCATCTAATAATAATAGGCGTCCATTTGGGCATATAGCACTTGGCTTCTATGGTTGCTGGTAATGTGACAGGGATTCCATAGCCCAACAATATCTGCCATTTTCTTTGTCTTATATGAAGTAGGGCTCATCAATAAAAATATCACCTCACTGTTACCTGGTGCATTTGCCAACTTTAAAAAGTGTTTTAAAATACATTAAATGATTCATAAAATATACTGATGGATATATAATGTGTACCTGCATGGTAAAATTTTGGAAGTCTAAATGAGAAATTGTTGATATTTGTTGCCACTCAGTCACTCTGGGTTCTGGTTACGCCAGGACTCTTAGGGCAAAAGAAAGGCTTATTGTTCATGTACTGTGTGTGTTTGTGTGTGTCTGTATACTATGTGATTCTTGTAAACATTTTCAATAAATATTATACACTGAAATGGCCCTAGTTGTTATTAGTTGGTTGTAGGGATAGAAATGATTTCTTTCTTTCTCTGTTTGTACTTTTTATTTTCTATTCTGCAGCGATCATCTGTTACTTTAAAACCAAGCAAAAATAATTGGAAGAGAGCTATCATTTAATCCCTAAAACTCTCTATAAACAGCTCTATAATATGAATGATATTAATCTCTCAGTGTTTAAGTTTATAATAGGATTAAATAATGTGTCTAAGATCTTATCTGGCTAAACACTAAAATTCTAATCTGATTTTCGGACTCATTCTAGCACATTGAATAATGCCTAATTGTGATAAGGAGAGCAAAGACTTACATTTTCCTAATATTCACTTCCTACTTCCTGTAGGGAATCCATCAGTCACACCACCATCCCATTACATTTTCTTCTAATGCCTCATCAAGATGAACTCATCTGGACTCTGTGGATGCTTCTGGGTCAAAGACTGGGGAGAAAGTGCCTAAAATAAGGGGGAGCCTGTACCATATGGACTTCCAAAGGACTGACATTCTCCCTGTCTTCTTCAAGGGGTTATATTCTTTATCTTTTTCTGTTTCTTTGGGTATGTTCACAGAGACCAGGAGAGCTTATTAGAATTCAGTCCTCACTGTCGGCAGAAAGGCAATTTACATGTGGCACCAGCTCAGACATGCTTCTTCTCATTCATTTGAAGGGCAGTGAAGGAGAGCAGCACAGTTTAATATTCGCCTCTGGCCTCACTGGCGCTCATTATGGTGGCTTTATGGTCTCATTCTGGCCTGGCTACTTTCCAGAAGGATTTACCAGAGTTCTTCTAGAGAGACCACTGTGAGGCTGAGGTGATGGTGAGCCCACGGCCCAGAGCGGAATTTCTGCTGGTCAAAGGATGTACCTGAGCAGCCAGGAATAGCCAGCACCTAGGATAAATGCCACCACCCCTGCCTCCTTACCCTCCAAACCCCCTGCACCCCCCATAACACCCCGCCTGTGGCAGTCACTTCTGATTGATTTCTTGGCTGAGATTGTGTACTTACTGCCCTTGTCACATTGCTCTAGGAAGTCACAACCAACTGATCAAACTTCTTGTTGAAAAGAAAATACAGTGGGCATGAAAGATAAAGTGGGGATAAAGTGGGCATGGAAGAGGAAGGTGCCTAGATGAGATGTTCCGTGCATACATGCTTAGAGACCACCACTGCCAGATTTATTGCATTTCATGGTTTCAAATTTACAACAATCCTAGTTGCTTTTCTTTGATTGTGCTCCAGTTTGTCTTGATCTCTTTAGCTTGTCCCAGGAGGAGCTGAACCCAGCACATGATTCTGAGAACATTCTGATTCGCATAGAGGACGAAGAGCAGGATGCTTATCTTCCTCCACTTCAGAAGGTTCTGTATCTCTTGATGCTGCTACATTTGTCATCTTGTAGAACATGTGTTACTGTTGATCTGTGTCCACCCCATCCTGTGGAAGAGTGTTTAGAATTTAAAAAACATTTTTTGAACTCATATGTAGGCTTATACATTGATGCCTTTTCAGTTTTATTGTAAGATTGGATCCATTGTTCAACGTCTGGTGGTTACTGGGTGGAGAATTCTGTTATGAAACACATTTTCTTTTCCTCAAAGCTTTTCTTGCCCACAGGTTTGGTGAGCAGTGTCCTCTGTCTTCATTTATGAACAATCCGTGTTATTTAGTGTCTCCACGTCTTTACACAAGAAGAGAGCACAACAGGTCGTTCTCTGATGATTTCCATTTAATCTTCAGTTCTCAGCTTTTTCCTGGGAAATAAAACTTTCTTAATCCCCAGTTCTGTAATTCTTCCCTTGATAGATCAAGTGGCTTATCTGTGAATTGAAGGATTGAACATTAAACTCTATCTAAAAGTCTCAAGATGCTACCTTGTCATTTGCAAACATCTTGGGTACATACCTGTGTCATCCTCTCTGTTTTAGTTGAAGGTGTTATTTTGGCTTGTCAGACTTTTCCTTTCAAATTACTACAAAAAGCATAGAACTGCTCTGATCTTAACAAGCAAACCAAAACAAACATCCCCCTCCTGGTCCCTAAGTACTAGTATTCTTTACTGCTTAAGTCCAAAGCAGATTTAATAATAACGGAGATGAGGGAGTTGTTTATGGAAATAATTTGCCACTTATGGCAAATTGAACGCCAATTATTTTTCCCACCCTTTTTCCTTCTTGCCTTCATTGACTTTGGTGACTGTTAAATAATTATGTATCTATATATCCATATCTGTATCCATGTAATCAGCTCAGCTACTAAATCAAGAGAGAGGAGATCAGTACTTTCCTTCCCAGGGGATGTATCAACCATCATTAAAGATGCAGACAGTAAAACAGCAATTTGAGCCTCAGAGAACATGTTGGAAAAGAATAATTTACAGTTGTGTTTTTGCTGCTGGCATTATACTAAATCACACCAAGTCCCTTCATTTGTTAGGCACGCTTTCAGTCTGGGATCAGAACAAGTCTGTGAGGATTGATCCCCCCTCCCACTTTTATTTTTATTTATTTATTTATTTATTTTCGCAAATAACACTTTATTTTTCAGAAATCTCGGTCAAGAAAAAGAGAGACTTGCCTGCATCCATACAAATACCGTATCTGTACTTGTACCTCAGACAGAGGAAGGCAGGTAAGGTCTGATGTGAGAGCATGAGTTATGGCAGTTGGGGGAGAACAAAAGTCTTTTTTCCCTTTTTGTTTCACAAAGTATCAGTCAATATCCCACTTGTAGCTGCACCAAAAGGCTCAGGAGCAGAGAATCCAATACAAAGGCATTGAAACCTTTTAAATTTGTAATAGTGCAAAGGCAGAACTGTTCTTGACATTGAATTTCTTGCATCAGGACAGTCCTTTCAAATCACCTGGGCCAGAGAGCCTTTGGTATAGAAGGGGTTTGTGTTATTTTAGCATCACTCTTCCTCATCCTAGAATTTCAAGGCATTTAAAAAATTAGTATCTCAGGATTTGGTTGAAATTATCATTGTTGCTTTGAAAGTTCTGTGACTCACATAGATGCAAAGAACTTGGAAATCAGTTAGACCAATATTATGTTTAAAAATGAGGAATGGGAGGTTTCGACAGGAGAGTACCTCAACAGTAACTTTTCTGGGTCTAGCGAAGTTCTGCTGAATCTCTATCCAGATTGAGCCTCAGGGTAATTCCTTTTCAATCTGACCATGTTTGTGTGGGTCATCAGCTGGATGGCACTGTTCTCCTGGGTAGTCCACAATTAGACGGGTAAGAGCTCTGGAAGGCTGGGTAAGCTGTCCTAAGCAGGAAATGGTAGCATTCACAGTTCAGACCTTCTTGATTCATGGGTCTAGTTGGAATTGAACACTTTTTAGACAAAAACCCTCATGGCTGAAGAAAACTAGGAAAGGAAAAAGAAAAAAAAAACAATTAAAAAAACAGGCTTATAAAGAAGAGCAACACATAGAAACAATGAGTGAGCATTTTGCTTTGGTGACATCAAGGTCACTTTTAAGTGTGCAAAGTTCATTTATTGTGAACAATTAGATATTTTTCTTTTGACATTTTTGCTAGTCCCATCTCTTCCTTTTTGGTGATGTGTATTGATTGTTAGTTTGTGATCCAGTGCGAGCATGAGTAAATGAGATCACTTGCCAGCCATAAGATTAACAGATGATTCTTTTCAGAAGAAGAAAGTGAGTTTTCAATGATCAGTTCTCTTTAATTCATTTCTCTCTCTTCCTAACACTGTTCCTTTTTGCCAGATATATATATATATATGTGTGTGTGTGTGTGTGTATACATATATACACGCACATATATGTATACACACACATACACACATATGAAATATGTAATATGTAAAACTTATATAATATGTAATATGTAATGCTGATTTCCCTAATATATTAAGATTGTGTTCTTCTTTGACCTAATTTGGGGCTCAAGTCCATGACCTTTGCATCAGCAGCACTATCTACAAACCAACCAAGCCATCCTCCTTGTTTTCCTTTTCCTGTTTTCCATTTTGAGTGACCATGCTTGGCGTCTGGTTGCCAGTCGGGAAGAAGGGCTGGCATGTCAGGGCGGACAGAACAAAGCAAAAGAGATTCCCAGCCACCCACTCTGAGTCAGGTGTGGCTTCCAAGATAAAAGTTGAGGCACTTAAGAGCAGACTCACCGCTTTGTTATTGACTGCTCCCTTCATGGACAGAGCACACTGCAGATCAGTGAACTTCTTCCTCTGTTACCACAGTCTTCACATCCTTCCCCTGCTCCCCTGTAGACTTGAGTGCTATGAAGCAAAGTTTTCCTAACAACAGGGAACTGCCTTACTCCTCTGAAGCTAGAATCCAAAGGAAGGAGCGGCTCAAACTGAGTCCAGCAGAACCCCTCACAGTGGCATCTGCCCCTCTGTGCTGTCCTTTTTTGGTATTCAAAGTGAGAGCGCCCCTCTGTTGAAGTTAAGTACAGGGAGTTGCTGAGAAGTTAGTTTCTGCCACACTCCCCTTTTAGGGTTCTGTGGATTCCAGGGCAGAGCTTCAGCAGGGCTATCTAAAAACCCAGTCACATCCGTTACCTATATTTGGAAAATCATGCCGCCTTCTTTTGGACCCTTCCATCATCCATCCACACTTCCATGATTGTAGTTAATGATTATCTTATTGACAGGAAGAGCAAATAGCTTACCCTGCTGGAGTTGTTTTGGAAGCTCCAGGACAGCCAAGACACCCTAAAAATACAGTTTCCTTCTCAAAGATCAGGAACATACATTTTTAAAAAAAATTTTTTTTGGGGGGGGTATGTGAAATTACTTTGTAAATTCTCCCCCGGCAATTTTCATGACAAGAAAGAGTCATTTTGTAGGATAATGAGTGAAGTTCTTGTGCGAAGTTATCTTTTAAATGTCAGGGTTTAAAAAATATCAGCGATAAGTCGTTTGAGGGAAGGAGAAACTTATGCAATTGACAAAGACTGCAGAATGTTGAAATGGCTTCATTGCAAGTTAGAATTTTGTTTTTGTAAGCCTTGCTGTTGAGAGTCTGGTTTGGAAATAAGGACTGCTGTCACTGACAGACACATTGGAACATATGATGTTTACTGAAATTCATTTTATCTACGCTCTTAGGATCACAGACAGCAGTTCTTTTCGATTATACTTAGAAATAGATCAACTATTTAGTCCCTACTTACTCTCTGTCTCTGCATGGGCATGGACACACACACACACACACACACACCCTGGCCATTCCAAGCACGCATTTCAAGGAAAATATGACCTTGAAATGAATAAAAAGAAAAATTGACAAATTGCAAATGTGATGTTGAATCTAGAAGAAAACAAGACTAGACAATAGATAGTATTCCTCAGAGTATATTATCAGTTAATTCTCTTCTGTGGTTATTCATTTCACAACTAAAACAAACAAACAACAAAAACAAAACCATAATGTCATGTCAGCATCGAACAAATCTAATGAAACATATTTTATGGTGAAGAGCTATGATCCATAGTAACAGTTGTTGCCCATATTTAGCAATTATATTATTTAGTATTTATTATACCCCAAAAGAGCAGATACGCTATAAAATGAATCCTTTATCTAGTTCTTCCTTTCTTTGAAGTTGCTGTCATTTTTAAGAAAAGGTTTTATGTATTTATTTGACAGAGAGAGAGAGAGCCTGAGCAGGGGGGAGGAGCAAGGGGAAAGGGAGAGGCAGACTCCCCACTGAGCAGGCAGCCTGATGAGGCCAGGACCCTAGGATCATGGCCTGAGCTGAAGGGAGAGGCTTAACCCACTGAGCCACCGAGGCACCCTGAAGTTGCTGTTAAATGGGGGGGGGGGCAGTAAGCAGAGAGAGAGTAAAGACAAATACATTGGGAGTATGCTAAAACAATTTTGTGAGATTCAGTAATACATAATGCAGTGCAGGTGATTCTGGCCATGTTAGAAGTATCTTGAAGGTAAAGTATCTTGATAGGAAGGATATATTTCTAGGAAATAATGAATCTTAAGTCTCTATGATAAAGTAAAAGTACATCTCTGATTCCTCTCCTATTCCCCACTTAAAATTATATTTCTCTTTAGAACAACTTCTCTTCTAAGACACTATGCTAGAATTATCTAGTCCTTATTTGACATCTTCTCAGTTTCCTTCTATACTTTCCAACTCTTGGGGATTTCCTTATAGAGTTCTAGCTTTTGTACTTCCTGCATGTATAATCTCAATTAACTTCTCTAAAACTCTGTAGTCTCATTAGACAGATGAGTAGAACGATACTTGCTTCATCCCTGTTGTGAATATGAAATAAGCATTGTGTTTGGCAAAGAGTAGATGTTAAATAAATCTTAGTCTTACTCCTTTTTTCTCCCCATCCTCTGATCCTAAAATATGTCCTAGGGAGATCAGAGGATTTATAAGAGAAAAGGACCTAAGACACCTCCTGTTGATCAGTCCCAGGAAGATCCTTTCTCAGAATATTGCCATAATTCAGAATCATAGATATTCTTTTACAATACTGATTTTTCCATTTAACTTGTATCATTGTATACAGAAAATAGTAGACTAGGGGCTATAAATATGATTTATGCCATGAAGTAATTTACCACCAGGAAAGGATAAACACACAAACACAACTATAAAAAAGATTAAATTAAAAGTGCAGCATTACCCTAAAGATTCCATGAAAAATCCTTTCAATTCCATGAAAAATTTATACCAATAAATGAATTTAACAGTGTTTCCAGATATAAAACCAGTGCAGACAAATCAGTTGCATTTCTACACAACTAACAAAGTGAAATCCCAAAAAAGGAAATTTGAGAAAATGATTCCATTTACAATAACATAAAAAATTTACTTAAGAATAAACATAACCAAGGAGACTAAAGATTTGTAGAACAAAAACTACAAAATATTACTGAAAGAAATTAAAGATGACACAGATAATTTGAAAGGTATCTCCTGTTCATGAATTGGATGGCTTAATATTATTATTATTAAGATGTCAGTTCCACCCAATCTACATATTTAATGCAACTCCTGTCAAAATTCTAACTATATTTTTTGCAGAAATAGAAAAATCCATTTTAAAATGCATATGGAATCTTAAAAGACCCAAAATAGCCAAAGCGATCTTAAAAAAGGACTAAATGGGAAGTTTTGCATATCTTGATTTCAAAACTTAATACAAAACTATGATAACCAAAACACTATGGTACTAGCACCAATACAAGCGTGTAGTTCAATGGAATAGAATTGAGAGTCCAGAAGTAAACCCTCATGGATATCGTTAAGTGACTTTTCAACAAAGGTGTCAAGACCATTCTATGCAGAAAGGAATCTACAACACATTGTGCTTAGAGGGGCGCCTGGGTGTCTTAGTGGGTTAAAGCCTCTGCTTTCGGCTCAGGTCATGATCCCAGGGTCCTGGGATCGAGCCCCGCATCAGGCTCTCTGCTCCGCGAAGAGCCTGCTTCCTCCTCTCTCACCCTGCCTGCCTCTCTTATCTACTCGTAATCTCTGTCTGTCAAATAAATAAATAAAATCTTAAAAAAAAATTGTGCTTAGAAACGTGGATAGTCACATGCCAAAGAATGGAGTGAACCCTTATCTTACACCATGTACAAAAACAAGCTGAAAATGTATTAAAGGTCTAAATGTAAGAACCAAAGCTAAAAACCAAACCAAACTAAACAAAAAACTCTTAGAAAAGAAAAATGTAGGGAGAAAAGCTTCATGACATTGGATTTGGTACTGATTTCCTGGATGTGACATCAAAAACAAGGCAACAAAAGAAAAAAAATAGATAAATTGAACTTAATCAAAATTGAAAAAATGTTTATTAAGGGACACCATCAACAGAGTGAAAAGATAAGCCACAGAATGGATAAAAATATTTGCAAATAATATGCCTGATAAAAGATTAAGAGGTGCCTGGAAGGCTCAGTCAGTTAAGCATCTGTCTTCAGCCCAGGTCTTGATCTCAGGGTCCCGGGATTGAGCCCCAGGTCAGGTTCCTTGCTCAACGGGAAGTCTGCTTCTCCCTCTCCCTCTGGCCCTACCCTCTGTTTGTGCTTGCTCTCTCTCTAATATAAATAAAATCTCTTAAAAAGAAAGAGATTAGGGGTGCCTGGGTGGCTCAGTGGGTTAAGGCCTCTGCTTTCGGCTCAGGTCATGATCCCAGAGTCCTGGGATCGAGCCCCGCATCAGGCTCTCTGCTCAGCAGGGAGCCTGCTTCCCCATCTCTCTCTCTCTCTGCCTGCCTCTCTGCCTACTTGTGATCTCTGTCTGTCAAATAAATAAAATCTTAAAAAAAAAATGGGCAGAAGACATGAACAGACACTTCTCCAAAGAAGACATACAAATGGCTAACAGACACATGAAAAAATGTTCATCATCATTAGCCATGAGGGAAGTTCAAATCAAAACCACATTGAGATACCACTTTACCCCAGTTAGAATGGCCAAAATTAACAAGATAATAAACAACACGTGTTGGAGAGGATGTGGAGAAAGGGGAACCACCCTCTTACATTGTTGATGGGAATGTACGTTGGTGCAGCCACTTTGGAAAACAGTGTGGGGATTCCTTAAAGAAATTAAAATAGAGCTACCTTATGACCCTGCAATTGCGCTACTGGGTATTTACCCCAAAGATACTGATTTAGTGAAAATAAGGGCCACCTGTACCCCAATGTTCATAGCAGCAATGGCTACAGTTACCAAACTGTGGAAGGAACCAAGATGCCCTTCAACAGACAAATGGATAAAGAAGATATGGCCCATATATATGATGGAGTATTATGCCTCCATCAGAAAGGATGAATAGCTAACTTTTGTATCAACATGGATGGGCCTAGAAGAGATTATGCTGAGTGAAATAAGTCAAGCAGAGAAAGTCAGTTATCATATGGTTTCACTTACTTGTGGAGCATAAGGAATAACATGGAGGATATTGGGAGATGGTACAGAGAAGTGAGCTGGGGAAAATTGGAGGGGGAGATAAACCATGAGAGACTGTGGACTCAGAAACAAACTGAGGATTTTGAAGGGGAAGGAGGTGGGGGGTTGGGTGAACCTGGTGGTAGGTATTATGAAGGTCATGTATTGCATGGAGTACTGGGTGTGGTGTAAAAACAGTGAATGCTGGAACACTGAAAATAAATGAAATAAAATGGTAAAAAAATAACAAGTTAAAAAAAAAAGAAAAAGGAAGGAAAAAAACTGTCCTAAAAAAAAAAATAAGCACATGAAAAATGCTCAGCATCACTAATCATTAGAGAAATGCAAATCAGAATGATACTGGAATAGCACTCACACCCATTAGCCTGGCTATTATCAAAACAAACAAACAAAAGCAGAAAATAACATGTGTTGTTGAGGGTGTGGATAGGTTGGAACCCTTGTGCATTACTGGTGGGTTAGGTAAGATGGGGCAGCTGCTGTGGGAAACAATATGATGATGTCTTAAATAATTAAACATAGAATCAACATGTGATCCAGTAATTCCACTTCTGGGTATATTTCCAAAAGAATTGAAAGTGGGGATTTGAATAGGTTTCTGTATGCCCATGCTCATAATAGCATTATTTATAATAACCAAAAGGTGGAAGTAACCCAAATGTTCATTGATGGGTGAATGGATAAACAAAATGTTGTATAATGTACAATGGGATATTATTCAGCCTTAAAAAGGAATTAAATTCTGACACATGCTGCAACATGGATGAACTTTGAGGACATTATGTCAAACTAGACACAAAGGACAAATAATGCGTGATTCTACTGGTATGCAGTACCCATAGCCGTCAAACTCATAGAGACAGAAAGTAGAATGGTAGTTATCGGGCTGGGGCCATGGGGAAATGGGAATATTGTATTTAATGGGTATAGAATTTCAGTTTGGGGTAATGAAAAGTTCTAGAGATGACAATCAAGATGGTCACACAGTCTGAACACACTTAAAACACTGAAGTGTACACTTAAAATGCAAATTTCATATTTTGTGTATTTTGCCACAATAAAAAATGTGTAGTAAAAAAATAAGCAATGTTCTGTAGGAACAAATGAGGTAATAATAATAAATAATTTTGGCTGAGAGCATCAGCAGTATTTCTCAGAGGAGGCATTGGTTGAAGAGAATTTTGAAAGATAGCTGGGATTTTTTGATTGGTATAATTAGAGTTCAGAACTTTAAGAAGGTGGTGTAATGGCACCATGGCTTATTCAGTAAAAGTTGAGAGTAGACCACATTCATTCCTATATTTGACAGATATTTACTGAGCATCTTCTTTTTTTTTTTTTTTTTTTTTTTAAATTTTATTTATTTATTTGAGAGAGAGGCAGTGAGAGAGAGCACAAGCGAGGAGAGGGTCAGAGGGAGAAGCAGACTCCCCATGGAGCTGGGAGCCCGATGCGGGACTCGATCCCGGGACTCCGGGATCATGACCTGAGCCGAAGGCAGTCGTCCAACCAACTGAGCCACCCAGG
>PISX010011463.1:0-65191 GCA_004024625.1 Mellivora capensis
GAAAAGGTCTGCAAATACACTAACAGATGTTCTGTCAATGTTAGTTCCATTTACACTATAAAGTGCTTTCCCAAAGATAGACATTGTCCCATTAAAGTTACAACCACCACTTAAGGGAGATAAGTGGTTAGTGTTAACTCCATCTTAAAAATTATGAAACTGGGAGCCTGGGTGGCTCAGTGGGTTAAGCCTCTGCCTTCAGCTCATGATCTCAGGGTCCTGGAATCGAGCCCCACATCAGGCTCTCTGCTCAGCAGGGAGCCTGCTTCCCCTTCTCTCTTTGCCTGCCTCTCTGCCTACTTGTGATCTCTCTCTCTCTCTCTCTCTCAAATAAATAAATAAAATCTTAAAAAAAAAAGAAATTATGAAACTAAAGTCCTCACCCAATTAAGTGATTGTCACAAACCCAGTAAGGGTTTTGGCTTATAACTTAAGTCTTCTACTGTCTCATCTTTTGGAAAACCAGCAAAGAGAGTTTTCTCCAACATTCAGGACCAAAGCACCAAAGGTCAGTTCCTGAGAAATAATAATCAGAGCATATAAATTCAAGTAAGCAGCTCCAAGGGGGTCAGTAAATAGTGGATTATTTAAACACTGACACATTGCTTGTCAGCTGACAACAAAACTGAGGGTGAGAAGCCCTGAAAGGAGACTATCTAAGGGGGGGGAACAATATGGTAAATATAATTAAATTTTTTAAAGATGTATTTATTTATTAGACAGAGAGAAAGAGAGAGAGAGGTGCAGAGAGAGAGGGAGAGAGAGTCTTAAGCAGATTCCCTGCTGAGCCAAACTCGAAGATCAATCTCAGGACCCTGAGATCACAACCTAAGCCAAAACCAAGAGTCGGATGCTTAACTGATTCCTCCAGCCAGGTGCCCCTATATTTAAGTTTTTTAAAAAGAGCATATTTTTGAACTCAGATAATTTATATTTATACAACATTTTATTTAAATATATTTGCTATTACATTATTCCCTGTTCTTTATTTGAATTGTTGATAATAAAATTGAAATGAAATAATTTCTATGCCATTACTACAAGTATAGAAGGCCTTTTGTCTCTGAAGTTAATTGGTACCTGAAAAGGTTTTAAGTCCCCTTAATGTAGTGGGGGACAGAAGCTTCTATTATGACTCCAACCTGATAAAACTATGATAATGAAAATAAGTGTTATACTATATTTAACAAAATTTAGGTCATAATTGCAACTAGTTGCTAAGTCTTAGAAGGAACAAAGAATGAATCAAGTATTTATTGGTTTGTTTGGATTTCACGTAAATTTTTTAATCAAACTAACAGTAATGTGGTATTCACTTTATACATATGCAGAAAATCCTAGGAAACGTCATTTTCACAAATAGACCTAAGAGCTTCAGAAATGTTTTCAAGAAAAAAAATTGATATTTCACTGATTCTCTTTTGAATATACAGAGAAGCCATCCCTCTCTACTTTGTAACTGTCAGCCCCGACAAATCCTTCATTTGTCAATGATTTTACGTATGGCTGAAATAGTTCTCTAACATCACTTTTATCAACTTCAT
Source organism: Mellivora capensis (assembly GCA_004024625.1). NCBI lineage: Eukaryota > Metazoa > Chordata > Mammalia > Carnivora > Mustelidae > Mellivora > Mellivora capensis. The sequence continues at coordinate 1,545 of PISX010011463.1, forward strand.
GAAATCTTGCACTTTTTGCATAATTTCTCATTTCCCTCCTGCACTCCATTTCCCTTGTGTTTGCATTTTATTGTCAGATGTTTACCACCTCAGAAACCTAGCAAGAGCCATCAGACAAGGGTGCTGATGCCATGGGCAGAGATAGACACAAAATATTGAGTGGAGGCTAATTTTATAGGAGGTCACTTTATTAATGTTTTATGATACAATAACCCACTCAAAAATACTAAAGAAATTTAGATATTGAAAACTCAGAGGATGAAAGTCTCCTGTAATGACTTTTTCTTGCATCCGCATGGTAAATGTGGAATGATACAGCCAGTGTCTGGAGAATCTAAGTAAGCTAGGCCCAAAGGCCCTTTCCACAGGAAGTCATAACTTATCACCTGGGGCAGCACTTCAGGTAAAGTCATTACAGGTATGCTCCATAACCTCAGTAAGGAAATCCCTAACACCCCAAATCACTTGAGAAACATCACAGTCACAGTGTCGACCTGAACTCTTCATGCTTTCTCTACCTCAGGACAGCAGTACCATTCCTTGGGCCTGCTCTGGTTGCCTCTCCTCCTAGAGCTGTCCCGTGAGGGCACAAAACCCCGCCTCTCTTAGGAGTAAGGCAAAGAGTGAAGATGGTAGCTCACAGGAACTAGCAGATCAAAGGAAGAAAAGCCACTAGACTCATCTGCTATGATCCATAAATAGAGACAGTTTTACATGTGTGTCTCTGGAAGGCATGAGAGGAAAGGAATGTACGTCCTAAGATAAGGCCGGTCCCATTAGCAATGCCGCCGGTATTCATGACAACCAGAGATGTCAATAGAATTAGAGCTCCAGGCTTTGAGGTCAGGAAGCAATTACTTGGATAAGGGTCTTCCTTTTGGCCACATCAGCAATAGACTCTCCTGTGACTCCTTTACTCAAGAAAAGATTCTGGTTCAATGAGTCATCTTCTTTCTAGGCCAAGAAATAAAATTTCTGAAATCCTTAGGGTAACACTTTGGAGAAGTGGTTCAAAACTGAAAACTTGAGATTCCAGCCAATCACATTCTCTGCAAGGCTCACTGAGACCAAATTTTCTGCTTGATAAATATGGTAAGGGCTTAAAATAGTGCTCTGGAGGTAATGAAATCTCTCGCATTCATATGTAGCATTTCTAGTTGATTCCAAAAATGGCAAGGAGGCAAAAACAAGAGTCTCTTTCCAGGACACAGAGATCTGGGGAGAAGCCTGCCCAATGTTGTATGTATGTAAACTAAGTTTGGGTCCCTAAACGCTGGGTGACATTGTCATGAGAAGAACAAAGTAGTATCTACTGACAATGAAAGGAATGAGACAAGTTCCAAGTGGGATAGGTACCAGCATGTTGAGGCAAGTCAGGAAACACTGTCTGAAAAAAAATAAATAAATGAGAATCTGTGTGGAAAAAGTAGAAATGACTACCTGTAGGAACACACAGAGTGGGAGTCCACTAACCACATCACCGATTTACCTGCACAGACTCTGGGAAGAATAAATAAGCGCATGTAATACTGGATCATCATTTACTGAGTCTGCCACAATCCACCTTTCTTGTCAGCAGATAGTTCTTTGTTTTCTTCTTCCCACACAGAATACACTAGACTCCTCCCCAAACAAGACAAGCCAACATTGTATCCAGCCACCACATCCAACTCAAAGTTCATCTTTCTGGGTGATGTCCAGTTGTTGCTCCATCAGATTCAGTTAGATGTGACTCTTCAGGCTCTAAAGTCTTGATCTAAAAAGAGACATGTTATCTACTCCCTCTCCACATATATGCACATGCATATACATCTACCTATGAGGGTGGGTATAAATACTTCCCTTTGGAAGGAGAAGAATGGGGGAAACAGAGCAGCCACTGAACTCTAGCAATTCTGGAATTCAGCCAGGTGACCGGGAAAACCTCCTACCCTGGGAATGGGAGGTTCCCACATTAGGATACATGAAATTCTACTCTCCCAGGAAAGCTGCTTTTTTCATTGCTCTCCATAGCTCTGAAATTCATTCTCCAGAAGATTCTTTCTTTCCCTTTTTCTTGGGCCACATCTGAAGTGAACTTTGAGGAACTTGGACCCCTGGGTGACCTCTCTGCTTTCTCATCTTGCTTCCTACTCATTGACTATCAGGGGCCCCCCTGGGATTGTTTTAAGTTCTGAATATTCAGATACTCTTTCCTGGTTGCTTTAGTTATGTAGTGCTCTAAAACCTCTCTCTCTTCATTCAACACTAGGCACCCTCAAAGGACTTCTCAGCCTGTAGTTCTCAGATGTTTTATTTTGCTTCCTCACCTCCATGCCTCTTTCTCTCACCTTCGTGGTGGCTACTGAAATCAGGCTATTAGACATGAATGAGAAGGCTACATATTGACCAGTGTTTGCTTTGAGGCATATTAATCGAGGGAGAGGCATTTTTCCCCTCAAGGTCTTTTTAAAATACCACCTCTTACTGTTTGGGTTCTAGAAACAAGCAATTCTTACAAATTCGTAGGCCCTAAGCTTTGAATTCTCCCTGTACCTTTTTTTCTGCTTTATGAACTACTTCGATCCTTAGTTCATATCTTATAATGTCTTGCCAAACATAGTCAATAATAAAACACAATAGTAAGGTCCTGTTCCTCACTCTCTTCTGATAGCCCTACAAGTTCATTAGGCACATGTTTGCCTACCTAGCTATGAGAAGCAACAGTTTACCTAAATATTGTGTCACAACATAAGGGATCATCATCTTTCCAGCTTCCAATGTTAGTTTCCTCACAACCCACCCTTGATGACTAAAGCAATGGCATGTCTTTAAGGTTTTTCTAATGGCAGCACCCCGCTTCAAGACAGTAGTTTCTACACAAGCCACCACCACAGACCAATCCCCAAATCCCAGTGACTCAGCTCAATGAAAATTCATATTTGTTTACATAAAGTCTGATGCAAAACAATCAGAAGCTCCCTTCCATTTTTCTGATCAACCAAGGGCCAGAGTACAAAGTCTAAGTACTGAACTTGTAAAGGTATGGGCCAGCTCCCTGGCACACAGTGACACTCCAGAGGCAGAAGGCCAGCCTCAATGAACACAGCACCTTCTGTCTCTTCATGCCACCTATGTGGAGGCAGCATATGCTTTTGTACCTAATCTTTTTAAAGTATTGGTTTGTAAGCTTTTGTGGGCCATAGATAGAGTGACCAACTATCTCAGTTTACACAGACTTGGAGGGTTCCCAGGACATGAAACTTTCTGTGCTGAAACTAGGAGAGTCCCAGGCAAACTGGGACAAGTTGGTCACCCTCGTCATTGTTCTCTTAAAAAAGCAGATAAAAACAAAAAGGTACCATGTCTGTAAAATCTGCCTTGGAAGTCATATAAGCCATCTTCTTCATCTTCCTTCCACTGTGAACTGACATGGCCTACTTTCCAAAAGAAGACACAAGCTCCTGGACAAACAGCCTGGCCCACATTTTCGTATGACTCTGATTAAGTAAGAAAGCTTTGTTGTGCTTTTAAAATTTAAAATATGTGCAGCCTCCTTCCCCAATACAAAGCTTATAGATAAAGTCATAACAGGATTCAAAGAAGGAGATATTTAATGGGACATCCATAGGCAGAACTTCTCTCTTCTAAAAGATAGCAGGGTCATGATCACTGCAATCAGCAAGAGTTCGTTGTAAGCCTGAAGAAACACCCACTTGGGGCCCTGGAGTTATGATGGAGGAGGTCAATTTTCAAAATAAACGTTCATTATATTTTACCCTTTGAAGAAAAATGCTGCTTGGCCTTAAACAAATTAAGAGTGCTCAGGCTTTTTATTTGGGACATTTTTTTAGTTGAATATTATTAAAAATAATTACAGGCTGTGGATTTAATCTAAAACACAATCAGCACCCCCAAAGTCCCCTACAGTGAGTTAAAGCATCCTCCTTCTCAAAATTCAAAATTAAGTGGAAACTCAGATTAGTTTTGATTTATAACCACATTATGAACTATTTAATATTTTCAAGAAGTCATTCCCTGTGCCCATATTAAATTAATTTACAACAGAATATTATATAATTTATATATGCATACATATAATAAATTACAGCCTGACTATATAATTCTACATGTATAATTAATTACATTAACCATCTACATTTTAAGCCTACAATTAGATAACCCTAAAAGACAACCCCGTTAGCATTTTTTAATAAATACTTGTGTTTGGAGCTGTTTAACAGAGCACCTGATAGCTGATAGAGCAGTGTTAACATCTGTTCCATTATTTCCAGAGGACGTTGGTTGAACGCAATACTATTCACATAAAATATGCATTTGTTCTTGACTGTCAAGTACCTCTATTATTTTATTAAAAAGTCAAAAAAGAATATAATCAGACTTCATAATTTATGTGTGACATTTTCATTACAGAAAACTTTATGCAAAATTGAATTCTAAAATTTAATTTCCTGTGATGTTTAAATTACTTACTATCTGGCTCCTCTCCAAACAGCACGATCACTGAAGGCCCCATATGAATTCTATTAAGGATACATTTTGCTGCTGCCAGAATATGCAGGGTATTTTTCTAAGTAACTCTAAGAATATGCTTCTTAAATATATTTTGTGCCAGTTTAAATAGTTTTTCTCACGCAGGAAAGAAAGGCAGGAACTTTTCTTTCTTTTTTTAAAAAAACCATAGACAGATTTTCTATGCTTCCCTCCTTCCCACCTTGCCTATGACCTCCTCTTCCTGATACTTTAACCCAAAAGCAGCCAGGCTGGTCCAATCTTGACAGTTAGGGCTCACTATATCACAGGACAATAACCAGGTACGCTCTGCTTTCTTTTTCTTTCAGGCAGCGCCGAAAAAGAGGCTTTATCCAGAGTAGAGTCCACAGTAGGGAATTCTGACCCCTCTGTCTTTGTTGCCCACTTAATGTGATGGTAGGCTTCCAACATTCCATGTTGCTGCTACATCAGCGGGAGCAACCTGACTTGGCATAATCATTCCCAAGGTGCTTTGAGAGACCTGAAAATGTCATCGCACCTCACAGCTGCCAGGGGAAACAGGACTGCTAACAAAGAGCAATAATTTAAATAATGAGCCTTTGAAGGAAGGAGGTTACCACAAGCAAAATTACCTTCATGTACTCTCTGGGAGAGAACAGATTTCCAAAATGGCGTTTTAATAGAGGAAAACAAGGAACTGTCAGCATTGAGGGGGAAGAGAAAACATGTACAGTTGTCAATCAGCCAAGGTGTAGCAGGATTCCCTGCTTAAGGCTGCCCCACAAAGCCAACCAGCAATCCTAGGATTCATCCAGCCATCCATTCCACCAAAGGGAGCCTCCATGGCCAGGCACCATCTGGTGGGCTTGCAATACAACAACAAACAAGACAGGATTCCTGCCTTAAAGAGTTCACAGTTCAATAGAAAGGTAGCCTCTCACAATAACACAAAAGTCTACGTTCTACAAAGTGATTTAACATGTTGTTTCATTTCATGGTCACTTCCCTGTGAGGCAGGGGCCAGGCTTAACTCCATCTAATGAATGAAGGAACTAAGCCCTACTTGAGTGAATTTCCAGAGGGCACACTATAAGTCAGTGTCGAAGTCTCCTAGACCCCAGGGGATCAGCTTTACTCAAATTTAAGGTGGGCTTCAGTGGAGGAAACCATGAAGCTGTGATGTATATTCACCCTGATACTGGATGTAGAGGACAACCAGCTGGTGCTCTCACTCCAGCACCTCTCCACGGCCTTCTGCCATGGCACAGCAGGAAATTCAATTGAGAAACTCATCCTTACAGTTCTCCCCATATATCTGCTGCTGCAAATGTCTATCTAGTTTGATCTGGGGGGGATCTTGAGGAGATTACTTCACCAGTCTCATTCCCCCAGGCTATTACTGCTCCCCCACACACATGCTACCTGAAATTTCACCACTATCTGTCCTTCTTTCCTCTTTAGGCCCTCTTCTTTAAAAGATTACTCTAGCAGAGCTAATAGAATTGAGCCATAATGAGTTAGTGAGATTATACTAGGGAAGAATTCATCAGATGCCTTTTTCTCAACCACCCAACATTGAGAACCATTAATAAGGCATTGCACACATTCCACCAGGGTTTGGGGAAATGTCTCCAGGGTAGTTGCTGCATTCCAATCTGCTCCCTTCCCACTAACAGTCCTTTCCTTTTAGACCTAGCTTTCCCATCTGGTTTCTCCCAAACATTGCCTTCAACTTCCCAGTCTGAGCTCTGCTCAGGCCTGCGTTTGTTGCAACCAATCTACCTAGTTGTAAATACTTTGGGTCCAGACCTACCACCCAGTACCCTGAGGAATGAAAGGGAGGGAAACTTGATGTAAGGTAGGTCAGAGAAAGATTCTGGGGTAAGTGGTGCTTGGTGCATAGTGACACCTAGACTCATGGGCCCTGGGCAAATGATCCATGGTGTGAGTGGGAAAGGAAGGGTGGAAGAAGGGGATGGAAGATAGAAATGAGATGTTTCCAGACTTGGCCTCCCTACAAAGTCAACCCACCCATGCTTTTGCCTTAGCAACACAGGAATTTGGAGCAAGGCTCTTCCAAAAGGCAATATAGGGGAATATATTTGGCAGACTAACTGACAGATGCTTATAGGTGCTCAAGAAATAGAACAGATCAATAATAATAATAATAATGTGCAAGTATCTTGATATCAGTTGCTCCTCAGTTTGATAAGACTTTGCACCTGTGTTTGCCAAATGCCTGGAAGAGGATAAGAAGATGAAGAGAGGCAAAAGTAAGTATTACAGAGAGACAGCCCCTCTGTGTAAAGATGTGGAGGCATCACATGAAATAGTGATGGTGTGTAGGGGAACTCCAAGTAGCTCAGGCTAGCTATATCAGAAAGTCTCAAGTGTCAAAACACAAAGTGGAAGTGGCAGAGAGGCTAGGGAGTCCTTCAGACGACACTATTTTGGTAAGGGGAAAACATTAGCCTTTAGCAGTATAGAGCAAAAAAGAAAGATAACACTGTCCAGTAAACAAGAATTACTACCCAATCATAACCAAAAGCCCAGCAGGCTAAATTAAGTGGATGTAGTATAACACAGGTATAACTCAGCAGGACTTATACCCTTCTTGAAGACCAGTCATCCACCTTGGCTTGGCTCACAGATTACATCCTCTGGGAAATTTCCCCTGGTCTATTTGGATGGACCCCTTTAGAGGCTCAGTGTGGTTAGTGCAGCCTCTTGGGCCTGTCCTTGTCATAGCACATACACCGAATCTTCATGATTGATGGGCTGGCTTGGCCACCCTACTGCCACAGGCACCATAAAGGTAGAACTGGTGACAGGCTGGCAGTAGGTGCTCAGTCAGCATTTATCAAAGAAACTCTCCTTGACCTCACCACTGTCCTGTACTAGCCAGGATGTGTTCTCTGCCTCACAGCACAACTCCTTGGGAAGAGCTGCCCATACTCACTGTCTCCACTTCTCATTCCACTTTGTGCTCATGCTCACTTGAAACCACTTCAGTAAGGCTCTCTCCTCTCCTGTACAATGCAACTGTTTTTGTCAAGTGCCCTCCACAATGACTTCCACAATGCCAAGTTCAGTGGGGCTTTATCAGTGTTTCTCTTACTCCTAGCAACACATTGGGCTACTTCCACCCCCTTGAACATCTTCTCTCAGCTTATGCAACACCTTTCTCTCCAGTTCTCCTACCACACTCAGCAGCTCTTCTGAGGCCCCCACTTCTCCTTCATCACTTTAACCTGTTAATGTCAGGTTTGCATTAATTGCAGAGTGCCCTAAGGCAAAAGCCTTGGACTTCTCTATCCTCACTCACTCCCCAGGTGACATTCCCATGACATGAAATATCCTTCTTTATGTCAGCAGCCCCAAAATTGATATGCCTAGCCTCAAACTTTCCCTGAATTCCAAGCTCCTTTTTCCAATTTCCTATTTAACATCTTTACTTGGAAGACTATTGAAGATCTCAAACTTAACATGTCCAAAACCAGACAATATGTACGCACACACATATTGTTCTTCATCACCCCCATCTCAATACATGGCATTTACATTTGGCCAGATGCTTAGGCTAAACACCTAGCAACATCCTTTGCTCCTTTCCTTCTCACACACCCACATCTAATTCATCAGTAAGCCCTATCAGCTCTACCTTTAAAATATATCCAGAATCCAAGCACCTCCACCAAATCACAGAATCCAAACCGCCATCATGTCTCACATGTGTTATTGCAATTGCCTCCTATCGGCTCCATCCCTAACCTTACATTCCTAACCCCACACAACAGCCAGAAGGAACATTTTAAAACATCAGAGAAATCATGTGGCTTATTGCTCATAGCCTTCCAAAGGTGCATTCTCCTCCTCTCTAACCAAACCTTCAACCAATCTCCCTCCTCTGTCCCCTCTAAGCCCACTACTCAGGCCCCCTTGCTCTTTCCTCAATGTGCCAAGGATGCACTCTCCTTAATGCCTCCCACCTCACCATTTCCTCTGCCCAGAATACTCTTACCTCTCAAATATCCAAGGATGCATTTCCTTACTTCCTTCAAGCCTCTGCTTAAATGTCAACTCTTCAGAGAGACATTCCCTGATCTTTGTCAGATAGCTTCTCTCATCCCTTTCTATTTCCTTTATTTTGCTTTGGCTTTTTCTATAGTACTTATCACAACCTGACATATTTGTTTCTTTTTAAAAAATTATTTATCTCTCTCCATGACAATAAGGATTTTGCTGTTCTGTTCACTACTGAATCCTCAACATCTAACACGTGATAAATGTATGAATGAAAGAAAGAATGGGAAAGAAACATCGGTGTCTTTAAACAAGGTAGAAAGACACTAACATATCTTGAAAGAAGTTGCTGTGACCAATGTCGAAGAAGTTACTGCCTATGTTCTCCTCTGGGATTTTGATAGATTTTATCCATTTCGAGTTTATCTTTGAGTATAATGGAAGAGAATGGTTGAGTGTCATTCTTCTACACATAGTTGTCCAATTTTTCCAGCACCATTTACTGAAGAGACTGTCTTTTTTCCAATGTTTATTTTTTCCTGCTTTGTCAAAGATTGTATTTGACCATAGAGTCGGCCACAGCAACTTCTTTCAAGATATGTCCCCAAAGGCAAAGGAAACAAAAGCAAAAATGAACTTTTGGGACTTCATCAAGATCAAAAGTTTCTGTACAGCAAAGGAAACAGTCAACAAAACAAAGAGGCAACCCTCGGAATGGGAGAAGATATTCACAAATGACACTACAGACAAAGGGCTGATATCCAAGATCTATAAAGAACTCCTCAAATTCAACACACACAGAACAGATAATCACATCAAAAAATGGACAGAAAACATGAACAGACACTTCTCCAAAGAAGACATACAAATGGCTAACAGACACTTGAAAAAATGTTCATCATCACTAGCCATCAGGGATATTCAAATCAAAACCAACTTAAGATACCTACCACCTTACACCAGTTAGAATGGCCAAAATCAATAAGACAGGAAAAAACAAGTGTTGGAGAGGATGTGGAGAAAGGGGAACCCTCTTACACTGTTGGTGGGAATGCAAGTTGGTGAAGCCACTTTGGAAAACAGTGTGGAGATTCCTTAAGAAATTAAAAATAGAGCTACCCTATGACCTTGCTATTGCACTACTGGGTATTTACCTCAAAGATACAGATGTAGTGAAAAATAGGGCCACCTGTACCCCAATTTTCATAGCAGCAATGGCCACAGTTGCCAAACTGTGGAAAGAACCAGGATGCCCTTCAATTGACAAATGAATAAAGAAGATATGGTCCATATATACAATGGAGTATTATGCCTCCATCAGAAAGGATGAATACCCAACTTTTATGTCAACATGGACGGGACTGGAAGAGATTATGCTGAGTGAAATAAGTCAAGCAGAGAGAGTCAAGTATCATATGGTTTCACTTACTTGTGGAGCATAAGGAATAACATGGAGGACATGGGGAGATGGAGAGGAAAAGTGAGATGGGGCAAATTGGAGGGAGAGACAAACCATGAGAGACTGTGGACTTTGAGAAACAAACTGAGGGTTTGGGAAGGGAGGGGAGTGGGGGGGTTGGGTGAGCCTGCTGATGGGTATTATGGAGAGGCAAGTATTGCATGGAGCATATGCATGGAGCACTGGGTGTGGTACATAAATAGTGAATTTTGGAACACTTTGTTTTGAATCTTTGTATTAAACTCAGAACCACTGACTATTTAACCTTGCCAGCAAATATGACTTTCCCCTACTGGTACTGGGTCACTGTGGTAGCTTCAACCAGGAAATGAAATCTTAATCATAGCATCTGCCATGCACCCTTCACTTACAAGCCCACAAATGAAAATCCAGCTAGGCAATCTCATTTCACTAAAGTGTGGTTGGACCCAATAACTGGAAGCTGGTGCTCACAGCACATTGTTCTGCCCAATGCTGCTTAATCTTGACAAGCTTCAAGGTTTATAGCACCCTAACCTTTAACTTAAACAGAAAAGTATGTGCTGGCTACTAACTTACCAACCCATAAGCGTTTGTGTTATATAAGTCTACCTGGGGGCTTTTCAGTGTTACTACCTCAGTTCCTTGCCAGGCTAAAGGTTTTTTAAATCGTTTGGGATCAATGGTTATCACTGTCATTACTGTTTTACAACCTAATGGCACTTAATGTTGATGGAGAGAAAAAAGGGGACAAGTCACCTTGGATCCAGCTTGACCTACCCACGAACACATGAATAGGGCGGTAAGAGGGAAGAGAGGCAGTTTTCTTCATTTCCCAGAGATCTGAGAAGGAGGGATCTCAGAACCTTAGGGACTTGGAGGAACAGCACTCAATCAGATGGCCATATGTCAACAACAGCCCATGAGCATCTCAAAGCTCCTGACCTGCTTCCTGTTCCAACCTGAGGGGGCTTCAGTGTGATTTCCAGGTACCTGACTAGGGCCAGGCGATTCAAATGTTGAGCCCTGTGAAAAACTATTAACATTCCAGAGGGAATGTGTTACCCACAAGAAAGTCCACTTCCAGGAGCACCTGGCCACCAAGCCAGGTGCAGGTTGGTCCCCATGACCTCAAGGAGTCACTTGCAGATCAGATATCAACAGGTGAAAGCAGCAGTCACTGGAGCAAGCAATTTTACTGATGGAATTAGTTTTACAAATTACCTTCAAAACACACTAAAGTGAAATATTAAATTCCCATTCTCCAGCAGACTCCTTCTCGATTTGAAAGAAAGAAAAGCAAAACACCACTTTTCCTAATAGCTATATCCCTGCTACAGTAGTACCTACTCAAAAGTAAGTTGAGGGTTCTCAGGATCAACTATTTTGAAGATTGTTTAGACAGATGCAATCTAAATGATTAAGTAGTTTGATCAAGTAAAATCAAGAAGTGATTACTTCAGGCTGACAGAACCAAGAAAACATTTAGAGGATGGTTCCTAATGTGCTAGAAATTTCTCTTAATAAATTAAATAATAATCAGGTATACCTTAGATGCCACAACACTACCAGTATCTTCCAGCATTCACATCCTGGTGGTAATTTGGGGTTAAGGGTACACCCCTTGATCTCGGAGGGAGCAGCTCTCCCCAGATAGGCTTGAGACCTCTAATGATAGGCTAGAAACAATGGCCCTCAACTCAATGTACATTAGAATGAACAATTACACACATCCCAGTCTCTACAAATGGGGTTCAGGCAATGGTATTTGTAAAGATTCCCTTGACGATTCAGTAAAACCAGGGATAAGAAACACTGCACTAAAAGAAGAGAACTTAGGGCTCATTTATCTAGGGCTTCTCAAACCTGTTAATAAGAATCACTGGGTGACTCATGTTCCACATACAGACTATAGAAAACCTTCCCTGGAGAGTCTGACTCAGCAGGACTGGGGCAGAACCCTGGAATCTGTATGTATTTACAAATACCCCACAGGATTTTTTTGAGCAGGCAAATTTGTGAAACCTTAATTTAATGCATCTCCTCATTTTATAGGGCTGTCTGGTGTGATTCTTAATTAAAAGTTCCTCAGGAGGGGAATTACTCCCAATATACCATGGTATTATCCTCAGAGCCTCATATACACAGTAGGTGTTCAATATATAATTTTTGAATGAATGAATGGAATAATGGAAAAAGCAGGAAATCTGATTTCAGTTTTTTTTATTTGGCCTCTTAAGGATCACATAAACTTGGATAAGACTCAAGACTTTGTTTCTTTAGCTATTAAATGAAGATAAGAAGACTGACCCCACCTATCTCCATAGGGATTAGATAAGATACAGTAGTCCCCCATAGTCCACAGGGGATATGTTCCAAGACCTCAGTGGATACCTGAAATCACAGATTAGTACTAGTACCTACATATACTATGTTTTCTCCTATACATACATACTTATGATGAAGTTAATTATAAATTAGGCACAGTAAGAGATGAACAAAAAAAAACGAATAAAATAGAACAATTATAACAATATACTGTAATAAAATGTATGTGAATGTGCTCTCTCTCCCTCTCTTAAAATATTTTATTGTGCTGCACTCACCGTTCTTCTTCTAGTGATGATATGAAATGATAAAATGACTATATGATGAATTAAAGTGAGATAGTGATGAATTAAAGTGATGTAGGCAATGTGTTATAACATTAGGCTACCATGGACCTTCTGATGTTATGTCAGAAGGAGGATTATCTGCTTCTGGACTGTGGTTGACCATAAGTAACTGAAACCATGGAAAATAAAACCGTGGACAAGGGGAGTCTATTGTAGTGTTTTCAAACAATTTTCACCTAAAGATTCAGACATACATAAAGTATTGTCAATATAATGTAATTAAGGGCCAGAAGTGGAAACAACCCACTGCACAGAGTTAATGAATGGCAAAGCTAGAGCTAGACCAAATCTCCCTAACTCCCAGCCAAGGCTAATCATCACTTTGCCACTGGGCATGGAATTTTCTTGTAAGTGGCCCAGCTGAAGTACTTCACCCAAACTGGCATGATAGTACTGTCTCTTCAGGAAGACACTTGGCATAAGTCTCCATAGAAGTCCATAGATCTAAGAATTCTGAGTTTCAGTCCTCTTGATGAGAAACCAAGAGCCAACCCAATGAAATATCAAGGTTCCTGCCTTTTCCTACTACAGAAGTACATAAGAGGAGAAAACGAAGCCATGCACCAGCTGCTGCCTGCATGTAGAGGGACCCAGCCAGGAGACAGGGGGATAAGAGAGGAGAGAGTGATTTGTGTGTTGAGGACTTGGTTATTGTGTCTTTTCAGAGACCATGTCCAAAATAACTACATGAAACAAATACACCATAGCAGGTATCCGAATGGTCAAGGCAACTTCAAGTATTCTGATCAGTTTTTTTGTTTTTAGAAGAATCTTTCAATACATGTATACTAAATGTACATATACTATAAGCAGAGTCATGGGAAAATTGTTGCATTAATGACTTTGTTCTCAGGGGATGAGACCATGACTGTCCCAAAGATCCACTATTACAGCCTTACTATTTTCTGACACCAGCCAAGAAGTGGTTTTGGTTTTATCAGACACATCTCTTCTACTTTTTGAAGGGAGGGGAAAAAAAAGTTACAAACCACAGAGGAAGAACCAAGGTATTATGAGCCTATGGATTGGCCATGAAGCTAGCAATATTATCACAAAGCCCTAAGAAGTCAGTGAAAAGCTGACACCTTTAAAAGGTAAGCCCACATTCTTCTAACCCAAAACATGGGGTGGAAATGGATGCTGACCTAGCTCCTAAGAGTGATGACAGGAACATAATGTCAGTGCAGGGTAGACTTTGACAGGAGAATCCAGACAGCGCAAGCCATTCCACCTGCATTTCATGGGACTGTTGTACTGGCTAAGAACTGGTAGCAGGCTCAGTTCATTTTTTCCCCCTTAATGATCCCATGTTATTTTTAGGGATGTTACTATGTCAAACTCAAGGAGAATGTAGTACTTGGAGATTTTTTTAAAATTATGCCCATGATCGCAAAATGCATTAACTAATAATCAGAAGCTCTTCCTACTTCTGTTCTATTCCTTGGTTTCCATCTTGCACACAGGAAGGGTGTTGAAAAGCAACAGAAGGAGGCTGAGCAGTGGGAGCAGGACAATGTGGCCTTCTCTCAGTGGAAAAGGCAGCAGAGCTCATCCCAAGTCAATGGCATGTCAAGCTACCATTTTGTTTCAAAGATCTAGAATTTCTAGTGCATGATTCAAATAGGACTCTAATTATTTCATTTGGCTATTGGGTAAAATATCAACTTAAAATATGTGACCTTAACCTTTACTTGCTTATTAGTCTCATTCCCTAGGGCAGAGATTAAGCTCTTTTGCCTAAGATAGATGGTCCTGGCTTCATGCCTCATGGTCTCTGTGCTCCAAGTTTTCCCCCCTTTTTTCCCTTGTTGATCTCTTACTTTTACTTCAAGATCCAGATTAAATGCCATTTTTCAATGTGGTGCCTTCTCCTGGTCCCCATTTTAAACAAACTTCTTCCTGTGGGACTCACGAGACACAGTGTGACATGGCGGTAAGTGGATAACTTCTGGAAACACAATGACAGCTCTGCAATTTATCATGGACAAATCATTAACCTTTCTGAGAAATTATTTGCTATAATCTGGTGATGTAGAAAAAAGTACAATGTGGCTTGTGAAAAGGTGTAATGATTTTCACCTGGGAAGATTGTGAATGGTTAAATAGAAAATAGTATGAAGAAACTAGCATAGTTACCAGTACATAATAAGGTATCAGTAAATGTGTAGTTTCTTATGCCTAGCACAAAATAAGTATGCAATTATTACAGAATGAAGAAATTCCCATCTGTACCTAGAACACAGCTCTAAAGTTTTTCATACTCATAATCCAAATGGATATGAGAGGTCAGTAATATTCCAATGTGTCTATTTGTCTCTCTTCCTCTAATTCCCTTCTCTATCTTTATCCTTATTCACTCTCAAGCTTATGTCACCATGGGAACTAAAATAGAATACAAATAACACATGTATTCCACATCTCACCTACATCTCAAGGCCATTCCCAATAAGTCTAAACACACTTCCCACTTTGCAAATTCACACAGATCCTAGGGATCAGTTCCTTTTCTCTAAGTGCTAGTTAACTATGCATTTAGTAACCTACCTTGGATCAACATCAGATTTGATGGCCCAGAGTTTATTGGTGCCTCCCTCTCTCTCTTTGATTTCCAGAATATACAGTGCACCTTAGAACAAGCAACCTGTGCAAGTAAATCCTACCTTTGACCCATTCAAATCAAAAGATTAGGCTATATGAGAGCTACTATAAGCTTGCATAAGAGCCCAAGCATATTTCATATGCAACACTGATCATTTATCTAAATCTATTTGCATTTTAATATCCTAGAAAGACACATACAATGGGAGGAGATTGATATACTTCTCTACTGGGATTCCACAGATATTCAGTGATGCCCCCAGAGGAGGCCTGCAGAGCCCTGACACATTGAATATTTTTACTGAAATGCGAGTGTCACATTTGAAACCAGGGTTGGCCCTACATTGATGAAGAATGATTGCAGAAGAGTAAAAGAAGTGCCATATGGCCACCTGGCCCCAGTTCTGGATCTTCTAATGTGATAAACATTTGATGCTCATTTGAACTGCCCAGCATGGTTTCCAGTTAGGGAATTTCCCACCGTAGAAGGTCCACCTTGCCAAGACAAAAGCCAGAAACTGGTTTCCCTGGCCTCCCTTGGTACTAGACCCAGGCCCATGGTCTAGGTTTAGGACTACTAGACACTCTTGATCAAATAAGGTATATTTCAAATGACAAGAGAGATATAAGAAGAAAGACATCTCCATGTGAAACTCATATAGACAGGGGATGGATCCTGGTAGGAAGTCATCCAGCCCCCAGACAGGGCAATAGGACAGGCCCAGTGCTAGGGTCTCATGCAGTCAGCCATAATGCCTGTGCCCTGAGGTAGTAACTATTGGATCTCCAATGGAGCCCTCCACCTGGGCAATTTGGAATTGCTCCTAATCTTACAGCCCCCATGTATGAGTCTCTGGCCCTTCCAGAGGCTCTATCTACCACCTATTGATATCATAAAAATTATTTTCTATGTAAACTACCTAATGTTGATATAACCAACCTTGGGCAAGTCATTCACTTCTATGGCCCTGAATTTTCTCAGCTAAAAAATGAGGGCTTCTGTCTAAACCATCTCTAAACTGATTTCTAGTCCTGGAAATCTGTTATTTATTTAACACTACAAGTGGATTTTTCAGGGTGAGCTTTTGGGTCAATTTGCAAACCAGCCTTCTAAGTTCTTGCAATATGGAGAAAAAAAACCAATGCACACTATGTTTCTAAGTGTGACTTTTTACCTCCTAGAAATGATCCTGTTTCTGTGGAATCATACCTTTCTCAATCAGCAGGCATTGTAAACAATAGACCAACCTGTTCCCATTAAGGAGAGGCACAGTATCAGTAAGGGATATAAATGAGGTGGGGCAATTAATATTTTTGAATGTCTGTGAAATTAACACCAGGCTTGGAACTGCCATATATACGAATTGCCTCAGCTTCATTTTAATCTGCTGAATAAGACAGACATATGAATTATGGTTTTTATTTCATAGATAGAAAACTGAGGTTCAAAACCATTCAGGTATCTGTCCAAGTTCATGTCACAAATGAGTAGTGGGGCAAAGACTCAATCTAGGTCTTCTCTCTACAAGTTCATGGCTCTAACACCCAGAGTAAAAGTTATCATAAGAAAAGCCCATCTCCATGGGGTGCCTGGGTGGCTCAGTGGGTTAAAGCCTCTGCCTTCAGCTCGGATCATGATCCCAGAGTCCTGGGATAGAGCCCCGCATCAGGCTCTCTGCTCAGCAGGGAGCATGCTTCCTTCCCTCTCTCTCTGACTTCCTCTCTGTCTACTTACGGTCTCTATCTGTCAAATAAATAAATAATCCCAATCCCATCTTGCTTCTTTTCTTCTTTTTCTGCCCCCCTAGTCCCCCATGTTGCATCTCCACTTCCTCATATCAGGGATATATGGATTGGGAGGGAGACAAACCATAAGTGACTCTTAATCTCACAAAACAAACTGAAGGTTGCGGGGGGGAGGGGGTTGGGAAAGGGGGGTGGGGTAATGGACATTGGGGAGGGTATGTGCTATGGTTAGTGCTGTGAAGTGTGTAAACCTGGCGATTCACAGACATGTACCCCTGGGGATAAAAATTTGTTTATAAAAAATAAAAATTAAAAAAAAAATAAATAAAATAAATATTTAAAATAAATAAATAAATAAATAAAAATCTTAAAAAAAAAAAAAAAGCCCATCTCCAAACTTGTTGCCAGGTCTACCCAGTAAAAGTAAACTTGAAGGTTAAAACTCTCTGTTTTGAAATTAGGCACAAGATGGGGTTGCCTCAACCTAGGAATACCCTAATAAGGATCATGATGAGTTTCCCAAGAGAATACAATCTTAAAGAGAATTTCAAAGATGGGAAAAAAGTCAGATGCATACCAAGAATGAAAAGACTCAATAAGGAAAATATACATCCTTGTTTCCCCATGCCCTCCTCCCCCACTTTTTTTTTTTAACAATCTCTCCTATTAACCCAATTCATTTACTAAAAACAGAAAACAAAATGAAAGCCCTGAAACCTAATGTATTTGATGCTCTTGCAGGAAACTACTAAATGTTTATTAAGGCCATACCATACATGAAAGAATGAAGCCTGTTTCACATATTGTTACAAATCTGTAATGTTAGAATAAAAGGGAAAACTGATTCCTACCAATTATGAAAATGTACAGGATTAAATCAATAGCTCTGCCAGATCTGACCAGCATCTGGTCTGCAGCAGGGGCCAAATAGATCTCATTTGGGATATTTATGAAAAGTAACTTCTAAAACATAAATCAGGACTATAAAATCATCATCTGATTACCAAAAATTTTAAAAGCAGAGAAGAAAGTGTATTCAAGTGTGAAATATGGTTTTGGAGAAGGGAGGAGGCAGGCAGCTTTAACACAGAACAAGAAGCAGAAATCAAAGAGCAAGAAGAGGGAGAGATGAATGTCTTAATGCAAAAATTTTAAGCGGTCCTTTCTGGACACAGAGCATGGTGAGGAGGCAAACAATTAGCTCATTCCTTCCTGCCCATCTTGCAACCCAACACTTTCATTTCAACTGATGAAAAGAGGCTTGGGGACTTACTTATATTCAAATAATCATTTTAATTTATTTTTTTTCTATCTAGATGTAGTCTTTAACCCAGGAAACCAAAAGGGGAACTTATGAACCCAAGTGTAAGAGGAAGAAATGTTGGTATACTCAGAAATAAAGAGGATAGATGTATAGACATAGGGGTGTGGCTTAAACACAGTTGTAATGTGTAATACAAAGACAAACTAAAGGCTCTAGGCTGTTGAAACTGCCCTGGGGATCTTTATCAGGAAGACGAAGTAAATTCTTTGAGTATTCATGCTTCTCATCCTCTGTCCCATAAGAGACAAATTCAAGTCATAACCAGGTCCTATTTTCTCAGTTTCAAGAAATGTCTAATTTTAGACTACACCTAGATAGATTTCTATGCTTGTAGGATTTTTTAGTTAGATAATTTCAAAATTCTGTTCTTTCATCTTTTCCCAATCAGAAAGAGGCTTACAATAATCCTTTCTTCAGTTGGTGGGGGGGTGGGGATGATATGCAGCCTGAAGAGAAAAAAAAAATCACTGAAAATAACTGCTTTCACAGAAATCTTTTCACTGGCTGGACATACGGGCACCCAAAACCATTGTTTAAAAAAAAAAAGATTTTTCTAATTTAAATATACCAAATTAAGTAAAGAAATTCTTGGACAAATATTTTTAGCACTTATTATACACCATGCACTGCTGCAGAAGTGAAGGACACAGGATGAGAAAGATCTTATCCTCTTTGAAGGAATATACAGTTTAGTCAGGAAGATAGAGAATATAAGGGGATTATTTCAAGACACTGTGAAGATCAATAGGGGAAACTGATGTTTGGAGAGCACTGCGGAATCAAGTAGGCGGTCAAGAACACTTTCCTGGGAGAAGTGATACTGAAACTAAATCCAGAAGAGTAACCTGGAAAAGCCAGGGGAAAGAAGGAACTATGCTGAGTAAGGGGGCCTCCAGGCAAGGGAAGCAGCAAAGGTAGAGGTTACCAGCACCATAGAGAGAACCAAAGGTGGTCCAGTGTGTCTAGAGCAGAAAGTGGAAGGTGGGAAATGGCAGAAGATGATTCCAGAAGAAACAGATCAGGGAGAAAGTGATATGCCACTTTAAAGGAAAGACATATCTTCTCTGAGAGAAGAGCTAAACATTACTGTTATTTGGGAAGTCAAGAAGACTTCAGAAGATTCCATTTTCTACTAGTAAAAATAGCAGGGACAATGCTGATCAACTTTACCCACTTAGAGATAGCTACAGCCCAAAGTGTATGTAAGATTTCCAGAGTCCAAAAGGCTCTGAGATACCGATGTTGCCAAAATGGAAGACTGAAACTGAAAGATGAAATTTTCATTTCATCTTTTTGAAATCATTGGATGATTATAATCGGTCTGAGTAGTGGAAAATGGTGATGTATACTGAGTGAGAATCATTAAAGGCAGCCACTCAAGATCATCTTCCTCCCTCTGTAGGGAGTTGTTGATGTCAGCTGGTTTGTTGTTGGTTGGTTGGCTTTAAGTTAACTTAAGATAGAGGATCTTTCTGAAATTTCTGGCTAGATACCACTTCTGTACCTCAACAAATCAATACTTGTAAATGTAATGCCTGCATTATATAGCAATTTGTTCTTCTCAAGTATTTTCATGAAATTTGCCTCATTTATTTGTAAGGGGGATAGATGAGGATTGTTCATTCCATTTTCCAGGTAAAAACACTGAAGGTCCCCTCCAGAAAAGATGACTTGTTTAGGTCATCCAGTCAATTAGTGGGGCATAGAGCAAGTGTTAGAATCCTGCCTTCAGGGGTACCTGGGTGGCTCAGTTGGTTAAGGATCCACCGTTCAGCTCAGGTCATGATTTTGGGGCTCTGGGATTGAGCCCGAGTGCCAGCATCTGGCTCCCTGCTCAGCAGGAAGTCTACTTCTCCCTCTGCCTCTGCCACTCCCTGCTTGTGCTGGCTCTCTCTCTCTCTCTCAAATAAACAAATAAAATCTTAAAAAAAAAAAAAAAGAATCCTGCCTCTGTCCCAGATCCAGACACTCCGCGATGACAGTATCTGAAAGTCTGAACTAATATGTGACTTATGAACAGAAGGACTAAACAGTGTTGGCTTAATTATTCTGTCTGGTTTCAGAAGCCTAGAGTCCACACACAAAACCATATTTTGGAGATTCCAGAGCGATACGAGAGGAATCCAGGGAAGAAAGCAGCTTTAGAGTTATAAAGGCCAGAACTCAAAACTCAGAAAATTCACTAGCTACATGACTTTAGTCACGTGACCTAATGCCTTAAGTTCAGTTTTCTCATCCATAAATTGGGACTAATAAAGTATTCCTCACAAAAAAATGAAAAGTAACAGAGAAGCAGCATTTTTGCAGGGTGTCTGGTATTGGGTAGGTATTCAGTCTTTGGTCGCTACCATGAGTATGAACATTATTCTGCACCAGCTTGCACCCTTTGCTCTAAAGGATAAGACTGAAACATTTTTGGCAAAACTACTGAAATCTTTTCCCCTATATACACAAAAAAAGGTTTCAAAATACCAAAAGCTCACTTTGGGCTGCACTGTGATGCATCTACACTATCCCAGCATCCAGTAACCAGTTGGAATAATGTCCTCATGCCTCCATGAACTAGTTTATTATTAATTCCCCTCTGCTGATCAAGACAGAGAGGATAAAAATCATTGATCACCAGCAATTGTTTTTCCATGCTTGGAATATGATTAAGTGGTCTGCAATGTTGAAAAAAGAGATGATTAAGGGGAGAAAAGTGATAAAACAGATGTCGAATAAAAGAATACAATTTCCCATTGAATAAAGTAGTAGTTGTGCCCACGAGAATTAGCTACACAATACATTCTTCCCTCAAGGGCTTGAGAAGCATTTTGTTCCTGTTCACTTGCCCCCTGGAAAAAAAGTCCAACCCCCTCAGGGAGTCATGAATTATTCTGTTTATTACCCTAGTCTGTAATGTACTCTATATCTTTTCTTAAATGTACAGACTTTAAGGTTAAAATCCAGTATATTTCTTAATGCTTACTTCAGCCTAGGCATCTAATACGCGGCAACATGCCTTTCATGAACTTTAATGACAACTCCAGCAAGCTGGTTTGCTCTGGCACTCAGAGAACCAAGAGTGAAATGTAATATCACCAGGCAAATCTTCTGTTGCTGTAGTTTCAAGGAAAGGTACCAAGAGCTCTTTTCAAGTAGCTTTTTGCTACAGACCATCTACAGCCTAGTATCCAGAAGAGTGCCTCAAAGTTTGTCAACATTTTCTTTCCTGTGAGTAAAAATAAATAAAATTAAAGGGGAATGGAGGGATGAGTGGGTGAAAATAAAACCAGATACCTGAAATAAAACTGTTATTCAAATGATGTAAAGCATTCTATGTAGGGGGAAAAAATTGTAAATACCACCCATGTGACCAGAAACCTAAAGAAGACATGGAACAAATCATTTGTTAATGGATTTCTGCTTAATATTCATAAGAAGCTTTTAGAAGAGTTCTGTCATTACCTCCATCCCCCAAAATATAAAAATGCTGAATTCTACCACCTAAGGTCATTGGACTTCATTTTTACGCTTCTATGTGGAAAGGAGTTGAGATATTTTTGGTAGAAAATGTTGAGGCCTGAATGTTGATTAGAATATAGAAAGGAAGGCTCCTAGGTGGCTCAGTCAGTTAAGCGTCTGTCTTCAGCTCAGATCATGATCCTGGAGTTGGATCTGGCCCACATAGGCCTCCCTGCTTGGTGGGGAATCTGCTTCTCTCTCTGACTGCCCCCTCCCCACTGGTACTTCTCTCTCTCTCTCAAATAAATGAATAATTTTTTTAAAAAAAGAATATAGAAAGGAAAAAATTATAAGAAGAGTATTCTCATATTTTATCTACTAGGTATGAATTCCAAATTATACTCCTTGTTGCCAGGAGTTAACATTCTGAACCATTTAAATTCCAACCAGAAAGTTTTCAAGTCATTTAAGATTAACTATAGTCATTAATCTATCCATCAAATATTTTGGCCTAACTTCTGAGTACATGGTAGGATTGTGCTTCCTGGACCCTTGTGTTGGATGGAACCAATGACTAATTCTAACCAATAACTTAGGAGCAGAAATGACATAGTCACATCTGAGTTGTGCATTTCATTCCTGGAATCATTACCCCAGAGATTTCATTTTACTTTTGCTATGATAACTGGCAATACTCCAGACGATGGCTCCATCATCCTGGGCCCATGACAAGGAGCATCCTGCTAACTGGCAATGGACATATGACATATGAGAGGAATCAACTTTCATTGTTTTAGGTCACTGAAATTTTGAGGTGTTGTTATAGCAGCATAACTTAACCCATGCTGATTGATACATTTTATTTTTCATAATGGCACAAGCTCTAACTCACTGAGGTGACTTCCCTCATTCAGAAGCACTGCTCCCTCTCACACCCTCTCTCTTCCCTCCTATTAATTCATCCACAGCACTAATTCAATCTAAAAATCTTCTCTGCTCTACCATGGTTAACAAATTTGATGCTGACAGAACCCAATAATTTATGGCCAGTATCTTAATTTATTTATTGGGTACTTTATTAAGCTATACTCTTTGCAGTCTGTGCATTTTTAATGGCTTTATAGTGGGATTATTCATTTATTCCTGTGTGTGAAATGGGTCCTTCATAATTCACCTGTGGCATTAGCAGACATTAATTATCACGATCAGGATCTTACTAATAGTGAGATCACTAATTGTGAAGATAAAATACATTCTCTTATACTTTGCAAAATCCCTTGCCATTTCTAATAGCAATGATGGTACATTTGATTAAATTTAGATTATTGGATTTAAATCTAATTTAGATCACTAACTTAGTTAACATTTTACCAATATTATAAACATGGGGTAGGAAGGAAGAATATGATGATGAATAAATATGTAATTCCTCTCACTGATAAAATGATTTAAAGATGTATTTTTCTAGAAAGTCCAATGCTCAAGAAATAAAATTCAAATGCCTATTTTATGCCATTCCCAGGCTATGTATGTATCAAGGTTCTTTGATTGCAAGCAAGAGTCCATCTTTAGATAACAAACAAACATGTATGTTATTACAATGATATGGAAAAGCTCACCCGATCTAAAAGAAGGATGAATAACATAGCTAAAAATGTACAGGAATCAGCAGCCCTAGAGAGTCTTGGCAAAAAGAACAGCTAAGCTGCCTTACTGGGGCACTTCTGCTGAAAGAAATGCATTCCAGAAATATATTGGGTCTTTAGTTTCTCTCTGCAAGGTCTAACATCCAAAGAATGAATCTGATCACTAATTGCTAAGCGTAGGCCACATGCCCAAACTAGGTTCAAAGAGTCTGAGAGAAAGAAACCCCTGAGTTTTCTTTAGCTTACCGAGTAGAATAGGATTCCTAATTTACCATCCTAACAAAACTACACACAGCGTAAGAATGTTTATTCTCAAAAGAGAAAAGTCAAGAGTGTTGTTAGCAGGGGAGATGATGTCTGGGTAGCTAAAAACAGAAATCACATATTCACTATAATCTACATAAAAACTGAAGGCTTCCACAAATTAACATGTACCAAAACATGTAATCTATTTCATTCTGTAATATGTCGATCAGAATTCAGTTGGTAAAAGGAAATCACTGTAGCTGTTTCGAGCAGGGAGGAAGTTAATTCAGGGAATCTGAGGCTTACTAAATCATTGACATACAGAAATCAGGAAAATGTAGAACATAGAAAATTGCCACCAAAAACATCAGCAGCCTACAACACTAAAATGGGTGATTTACAAGAGGCATCTGCAAGCCAATGGTGAAATCTCATGTTTGTCATCTGCCAAAGCCTAATACCTACTACTACTGCCCTAGGAGCAATAGTGGCTTCTGCATATCTTCTACCTTCTGAATCTCATACTTCTTTTTGGTGAACTCTAAGTGGAACCTGCTGCAGTGAATCTGGGGAAATGTAGTTTCCAGGTTTCCAGCACCTGCAATTCAAAAAAGAATACAGAAAAGGGGAAATGGTGCTGTTTAACTTAATAAGTAATTCATTATTTGATTATTTTTTTCTTTTCAAGAACCTTCACATAGTTGCAAAATTCATGTTAAATTGCAACTTTAAAGCTATTAATTTCACTCTTCATCTTCTAAAAGTTCTTCTAATTCAAGATTACTTTCTTCCATCTACTACTTCTTCTTTCATTCATTCAATAAATATTGGGTATCTACCATTTGCCAGGCACTAAACTAATACAGTCGACCCTTGAACAATGAGGGAGTTAGGATTACTGATCCCCATGCAGTCAAAAAATCATGTCTAGCTTTGCCCAAAAACTTAACTATTAATAGCCTACTGTTGACCAGGAATCATACCAATAACAAACAATCAACACATATTTTATATGTTAGATATATTGTATACTATATTCTTTCAATAAAGTAAGCTAGAGAAAAGAAAATTGATATTAAGAAAACCACAAGGAAGAAAAATACATTTATATAAGTACAGTACTATAAGTATTGAAAAATTTATATAAAGGTAGACCTGTGCAGTTCAAACTTGGATTGTTGAGGTTTCAACTGTACACGCATTGGTGATATAAATTGAAAAGCATGGTTTCTTCTCTCAGGAATCTTACAATCTAGACAGATGACTAAAGTAAATATGACTGTGTATATAAGGTGCAATGAAAATATAGGGAAAAGAGAATACTTGCCAGAGATGATCTTTGAGCTAAAACGCAAAGGACGACTAGGTTATTGTTAAGCAATGAAGAGTAGGAATGGAATTCCAGGTATTTCTCTTCTTATATGGGAGTTCTGTCCACCTCCGCTGGCATCAGAATCTCACTATTTTTAGTACTGTAATTTTATAGTTTAATATCTGATGGGGTATATTTTCCTCTACATAATTCCTTTTCAAATGCTTCCCTATTTTTCCACACTTATTTGTACAGATGAACACTAAAATTGTTTTTACACCTTCCAAGGGGATTTTTATTAAGATTGGCTTATATTTTATTAGACAGCACTTTAATCTCCAAAGCTCAAAACTGAAGCCAAGGATTTAGCAGTACTGTTAGACATCCTCTAGTCAACCCTTATTTGATGCTTATATTTCTCTTTAGTTTTCCAAGCCTCATTCTCCATGTGACTCTTTATCCCTGAATTGTGGTAAATTCACTGTAATATTTTGGTATGAATGTTCTGTATTGATTTTTTCCTGGAATGTACTGTGCTCTTTGATTTACTGATTCATGTCTGCCTTAAGTTAGGAAGAGTTTTCTTCTATAATATCTTTAAATATTGTTTCTATCATTTTTAGGAATACCCATTATGTATATGTTGAATTTCCTTTGTTCCTTTGTTGAATTTCCATCTATCCTTTTCTTTGTAATCAGTTTTACACTTACTTCCATTGTACTTGATTTTCTCAAGCTTATATTATAATGTTACCCTACTTTTTAGCCAATTTCATTCTAGTTTGTATAGCATGTAATAAGATTTTTGTCTCATAATTTTTTCTATTTTCTTTATTTACTGGTTTTCTTTTTATAACCTTCCACTGATATGATCTGTGATCTCTTCTTTCGGTCCCTGTATCACTTCCCAGATTATTTTTTAAGAGATCACCTTATATATAATTTCTTTGAAAAATGGAGACCTATTTGTTTATTTTTTAAAGGCTTTATTTATTTATTTGACAAAGAGAGCACAAACAGGGGGAGCAGCAGTCAGAGGGAGCAGAAATAGGCTCCCCACTGAGCAGAGAGCCCAACATGGGGCTCAGTCCCAGGACCCTGAGATCATGACCTGAGCCAAAGGCAGACACTTAACCAACTGAGCCATTCAGACTCCCTTATGGAGACCTATTTAAAAGCTTCTTTTATTTTGGGGGAATAATTCCTCATATGGAGGTATACCCAACGTATTCCTTTTGTTTATGATCCTTGCCTCATTTTCTTTTACAGATTTTCATACATAGTTTCCATCTTTCTACTTATTTTTAAAAGGAGTCACTACCTGTTTGAGAATATCATAGAACTGGTGAAGTAGAAGACAGATGGAGAAACTGGGGAGTTTGGAGTCCTTATTGATTGTTACAGTTGCATTTATTCATCTCTCACAGCATTAAAGAGGTTTAACAAACCACCCCAAAATTCACAGTCTTCCAAAACACTTGCTCATTAGTTTATGAGTTGACTGGGAAAGCTCTGCTTCAGTTGGCCTTGCCTTTGTGCTTTCTGTAAGGTCAATGTCTTTTCTATCTCACTTTAGGTTCAGGTGAAGAAGAAGTAGGTACCTGTAGTCTACTCATTCTCATTGCAATCATAGGAGCACAACAGAGCTAGCCAGACTAGGGAAGCACATTTTAAGCCTCTGTTTGCATCATGTTTGGGCAAAGTAAGTCACATGACCACTCTCAAAGTCAAGGAATGAGAATTACACTAAAAGCTAATACTGTCCCCATGAGCCATGGAAGATCATGGAAATATAATTTCATTAAAGGAGGAAGTAAATAATATCTCAGTTGTTTTCAACAAACTGATTATAAGCTTTATCTTTGATAAAATTTACCAAATCCATTATTTCTGCTGTCCTGCAGCCATTCCTCCTTACCGTTTTGGACCTCAAGTGTTTAGTGAAGTTCACAGTAAAACAAGTAGGTGAGATGCTCTCTGGATTCAGATCTGGCAATTACCAGTTTCTTCTCTTACCTTCACATTCACCCTTCACCTCCAGCATTCTCGCTCTCTCTCAGCAAACTGTGTCATGATAGACATTAGAAATATCATGTCAGTAAAGTTTGTCCTTCAAATCTGCCTTCTCTATCTTTCATTGAGTGTAATGAAGTCTTTCTAGAAGCATTTTCTACCACTCCTTTGGCCTGTCTTTGTTCCCAGAAGCATTACTGTCCACATATATCAGACTTATGGCACATCAATCCTAGGTTTTAATCCAAAAATAATCCAGGAATCCATATTTCTACTCTCAACAAGCTCCCACATCTCAGCCTAGAAGCCACAGCATTTGCCATGTGTGCTTCTTACTTGGTGGCTTGGGTTGTGCCATTTTTCTCTGGTTTCATTAAATAAAAAGATTTTTTTTCTCTCTTTTTTTCTTTTTCTTTTAAGTTTTGGGTGGGTTTTGAGGTAAAATATTTTACTTTGCCATTTTTAAATGGAAGCCACAAGATTATATATTGAATATACAACCAAATTAGAAACACCAGAACTTTTTTATGTTTGGTTCTACTCGGTCATGTCATCTGATACTATAGTTATACAGTCAAGTTTCTAGATTTAAGAGCTTAACTCTAAATATATCCCTGTTAAATGATGTCTTGTTAAATTCAGCCTTGTCTGAGAATTTAAAGGATCCTGATCTTGGCATGCAGTATATTTATCCAGTCCTTCCATCTTCACATCATTCATAAATCCAATCAACTTACTGTTAATGTGCTCATCCAATCATTGCTAAAATTATTGAATCAGGTGGGGCTAAAGGACACCATCCCTACCTCCTCCATGGTCTGTCAGTTACTGTGATCCATTTAACCTACATTTATCCATTTTTTTGTCCAAGGATAATGTGACATGTTTTATCAAATGGTTACTGAAAGTCAGATAGTTCTTGTCTGCAGCATTCTCCAATCAACTAGAGTAGGGAGCTGCTGTGCTCTGAATGTGCCTACCTACCTCCTCACCAACACCCGCTCCTCCCCAATTCATATGTTGAAATCCAGAGCCCTCATGAAGTGCCCTTATAAAAGAGGTCTGACAGAACTCCCTAGCCCCTTCTGCCATGTAAAGCTACAACAGGAAGTCAGAGACCTGGAGGAGAACCCTCCCTCAATCATGCCAAAACCCTGATCTCAGACTTCCAGCTTCCAGAACTGTGAAAAATAAATTTCTATTGTTTATAAGTCACCCAGTCTGTTATTTTTTTATTATAGCCATCTGAAGAGACTAAGACAGGAGCCAAACCTTTTTAGAAATGAAGACAATGAGAAATCACAAGAAGCAGTAAAGAAGAATGGGAGGAGGAAAACAGGGAAGGGATGAAGGGGAGAAGGAAAAAAAGGAGAAAGAGGAAGAGAGAGAACATAGGAATTTGATTAAAAATAGTTTGGTTACAGAATAATTAAGAAAAACAAAGAGAATGGAGAAAGAGATAATATAATGCAGTCATGGAACAAAAGAGAACTACAAAATATTTTTTAATCCCATTTCCTATATTCAGGAAATTAAATATCTAAACCAGAGTTACCAAAACTAATTTCTGCAGAACAATAATTAGAAGTGTCATACTATAGAATAGACGCTTTCACTGCAGGACTTCTCAGGGTATTTACATGCTAATACGGTTTATCTCCAAAATGGATATAGAATCCAGAATTGAACAGAAGTGTTTGATCAGAAGTCCTTTTTACACTAGCCATCTCTCAGGATTACGGTTACTAGACCACATTTTGCAAAACACTGGCATAAACAATCCATTCCATTGTTTGAGTTACTGAGGAGCACGTGGAAATGACTGCCAAATTTACCTGGACTTTACAAAAAGGAAACTTTAGTTTGACTTCCCTCATGGGAAAAAGAGGAAAGTAAAGCGCCACTCTGTGATGTTTAACTCTAGAGACTAGAGTCAAAATGAAATTCACATAGGAAACCAGACCTGAGTTAGAGAAAGACTGTCGGGGAAGACAAAAAAATACTAAACTTGAAGACAAGTCCATGAGCTGCCATTTACTGACCAGACAACTTTATTTGAGCAAGGAACCTACCTTTCTGTGTTTCTGTTTTCGTCTGTGTAAACTGGGCAGGATACTCATCCTTCCTAGACCATAGAGCTGCTGTGGGTGTCGGGTAAGATAATGTCTATGAAAATACATTTGTAAAGGTAAAGCACTTTACAACTGTTAATACGCATTACTCAGGGAATAACAAGAAAATCTCCATGGCTTGACATACCAAAGATCTATTTCATGCTCAAGTTCATTGTAGGTTATTGAGGTGGGTGGTTGTGTTGGCATGCCCTACTTGGCCATTCAGAGAACCCCTTCCATCTGGTGGTGCTACCATCTTCATCCTGTGACTTCCAGTGCTCTGTGGAACTGGAAAAGAGAATGGAGAATGGAAGTAAGTCTCAATGGGCCATCCAGTTAGCCAGAACAGAGACTCGTGGGCCCAGCCTACCTGCCAGTGGTTGCAAAAGGAGGTTAGGCACCTTCCAGGAAGAGAGGAGAAGCATATGTATGGGCATTCATTGACATGTTGGTAGTAAATGACTAAATGTAGAATGAAAATAACGTACTGTGCCTTGCACCCTGCCAACCCATAAGCTGTTTGCTCTGAACCCATCTAAAGCTATGACCTAACTTAACTAAAACTGACTCAAAAGGAGGATTTCACATTTCAAGCTGGTATAGTATAATTTAAGTCTATTCACTCTAAATAAAAAGGATTTTTAGTATTGAAACTAGGCAAATGATATCCTCATTAGAACTTTGTAATAATTAAGTAAAAGCTAATGCTGTCAGAGAAAAACTTCCCCTGCCTTCCTCACAGTGTGAGGTACAGTATGCCTTAAGGTACTATTCCATTTTCAGAAAAGCTAAATAAGAAGCCCATTAGCTGTTTTTAATAATATTTTATCTTGTTACAGAGATAATAAATGTTCATTGTAGAAATGTTTAATATAGGTAAGCAGTCATTACTCAAAAATGACCAGTATTAACATTTTCCTTTAGCTATTCTGTATCATATGAAGGTCAAAGATTTGAAGACAGCTTCCCCATAAAAAAAAAATGAGTGAAATGTGCCTTCAATCATTTGGCTTTTCTGCATAACTTAATTTCTGCTCACTCTCTGGCAACTGTAAAGAATCCCTGTTTTCTACCCAAATCAATCTACAGCGGAAACCCACCTAATAAACTGGTTATCTGTTGCTGCATTACAAACCACCTCAAAATTTAATGTCTTCAAGGAACAAGAACCATTTAGCTTTGCTCATCATTTTGTGGGAAGAGCCTGGGCTCCGCTGGGCTCTTCTTCTGCTCTAGGTGGTACTGGTTGTGACCACAGTCTCATGGAGATTCACCTGGGCTCAAGAGTAGAGATGGCTAACTCCTGTGGCAGGTGGGTGGTGCCGAACATCATGTGGAAGCCAGGCTGACCTACTGATGGAGGACCTCAGTTCTCCTCCACATGGGTCTCTCCACATGACTTCAGCTTCTCACAGCATAGAGGCTGGGCTCTGAGAGGTGAAAATGTCAATGGCAGGTTTCTTAAGGCCCAGTCTCAAAAGTTAGTGGTGTCACATCTGTCACATTACTTTGTTCAAAATAGATCACAGGTCAGCTCAGCCCAGATCCAAAGGGAGGATGAAAAAGGCAAATGACAAGATGACACTGCAAAAAAAAAAAAAAAAAAAAATAGAAGGGAAGATACTGCTGTGGAATATTGTTTGAAAATATACCTTCCACCTGTTTAGCAAGTGTCTCTTGGCCCCGTCAGTGCCTTTAATTATCCACATGCACCCACTCAGACCCATGGCTACAAGGCCTTTATAAAAAATTACAGCTACCATCTCTTGTGCCCAGAGACTTTCCCCAAGCCCTACAGTCTGCCTACTATTTTAAGCTTTTTTACTCTTTCAAGTGGCTTCCCAGGGCTTGTAGCTAGATACTTCCTTTCTTCCTGGTTCCTGTCATTAATAACTCATTATAAGACCAGAGGCAGCTCTAGCACGTGTCCACGAGAAACACTTAGAGACAGCAAAGCTGATTGGAAGTAGGAGTCAAAAGCATGTTTTTGTACCTGGGTGTAGACTTATCTGGATGATGGAAAGGGACATGATGGAGATCACGAAGGAGTTAATCGCACGGTGCTGCCACCCTAGAAGGTTGGGACAGGAGAACAATTGGAGGAGGGGAGAGGGAGTTTCTTCTCAAGACACTGTATCTCCAGACACACAGACAGACATATACTCACAAACATATACACACAAACTCACACATATATTCACATGAACACATGTCCTTACAAACATGCACACTTTGCAAACGCACACATACTTTCACATAACCATACACATATGGATCCACACATTCACACACACTCACACAAACGCGTGCCCAAAGCTGAATCCCCCAGGCCCTTTGCAAATCTAGAGGGAAGCAAGGGGGTCAGTGGTTTCCCTTGAGCTTATTCTCCAAAAGTAGTAGCTTTTCAACAATTTTTAGGTAATAGGTGGCCCTGGTGCTTATTGACTGTGATCCTGAGATAAAACAGTGTGAAAGAAGCACAGTGAGGAGAATATAGTCAAAGAGGGGTGCTTTCTCTGTGCCTCCTTCCACACCACCGAATGGCACCCCCCGCCACGTCCCCCAGGGCCACCTTCCTGGCGTTAGAACCTGGATGTGCCTCTGCTCAAAACCCCTCTTGTCTGGTCTGGCAGGGAGGCAAGCCAGGGTTCCTGCAGACCTTTCTATGGCGGCTCTCCCCCAGAGACATTGATCGATGATTAGATCAAGCCCACACGAGCCCCAGGGGACTGGATTCCAAGAAAAGATCATGTAGCAGAGGGCTTTCCATTGTGTGGATGTCAACTGTGGGCTTCAGAAAGCACAAGGAAGCCAATTCTGGGAAGTGTTTGCAGAGGGGAGAGGAAGAGGAGCTCAAGGTTACACGAGGGCAACCAGGTGCAAAGTGAGTGGGAACTGATGGCTTTTCTAAAATTCGCCAGCCCCAACCATTTTTAATATTTCTTTAGTATTGTGAAAATAAAAGGGTCAAAGGGAGATAAAGGTGAGCTTTTATCCAATTGAGGATACATACTGTTTTTGTGCCTTTGCACATTCATTTCATTTTAGTGTCAAAGAAAACCCAGCACATCGAAATCCCATGAACACAGTTCATTTGTTTTATTGGGAAGGTTGAAGCAAAATCATTTGAAAAGACCACTACTTTATATCACGATGCATACGTCAACCTTTCAACTTCAAACATAGCCTCCAAAAACATCAAAGTAGATTTTTTTTTCTTTTTTGGCTAAGTGTACAATGACAAATGTACCAATTTTAGGCTCCAAAAGAAAACCTCCACCTCAGTCTGACTTATCACTGAAGGCAGTGAATCAGAGTTAAGAAAGACAAGGAAACTGCCCAGTCAGATCTGGTCAGCCCAACAAATACTCACTGAGTACCTTCCACGCACCAGGTGCTGTGCTGGGTGCCAGAGAGAACAAGACAAATAAAACAGAGCCCCGTCCTTGAACAGTGAGTGTATAACCTGGTGAAGCTGGCAGGAGGGTAAAGACGATTCTTTAAATACCACTGAGGAACGCACAGGTGACATGGGGCCCCAGAGAAGGGACACCTCGCCCCACTCCGAAGAGATGGCGTCATGGACCGGAGCTGCAGGGTAAATAGAAGACACCCAGACCAAAAAAAGCAGCTGATGAGAGGGCATTCCAGCTTAGCAAGTGGCCAGGAGACTTGAAACAACAAAAGCGTGCGCAGAAAACAAACCCTCAACCATTCAAAGCCTCCAGGGCACCAAGTATTAGTCAAGGAGCAGCAGGAGCTGAAGCTGAGGAGATGGGCAGGCAGGAAAGACCGCCTGTGCTCATAAGGAGCTTACACTTACCCTGGAGGTGACAGGAGAAGGGGGACCTCGGAGGCCAGATTTGCATTTTAAATAGGGCCCCTCTGGCAGCAGCGAAGAGGATAGACAGGAAGAGGCTAAGACCTGAGGCAGGGGACCAGGTGGTCGGCAAGTGGGACAGTACCAGCAAGAGATGACGAGGGCCAGAGCCAGGGCAGCGTTCGCGGGGCTGGCAAGCAGGAAATGGATTCAGGAAATATTTAGGGCAAAAAAAACGACAGGATGCTGTTAATTAGGCATGAGATGAGGAAAGAGAGGACACGGTGTCTCAGGGGACTGAAGCTATTAATTAAGAGAGGGGCTCTAGAAGGAGGAGCAGGGCTTGGGGAAATTTGAGGAGGTCGCTTTAGGATAAATCAATAATGAGGAGTCTGGGAGTTGCCAGGTGGAAAAACCCAAAGCTCAAAGTTGCCATGAGAGATGAGGAGGCGGTAACGGGTTGCGGGAATTAGGATCCAAGATGCACGGAAATATCCCCAGGAATGGGCTGAGAAGGGCGGTGGCGGAGGCAGGAAAGAGTGTGATTTGACCAAGGACCTTGTTCAAGTAACGTGGGTTACAATGTGCGGATGGTATAGAATTTGTTGTGTGTGTTTAAAAGTATGGTACCAAATAGCCTCTTCTATTTCTTGGGTGAAAGCCAGGAAATTGCATTCTAACCAGAGAAATCTTGGTGCCTGAGGTCAGTCCAACCTTACAGCTGCTTTTTCCCCTTCTCAGCTACTCTTCTTCCATTCCCTGGTTGCCCCACAGATGGTACTGCATGGCAGTTGACTGGTGTTATTCTTTATGAAGCACCTACCATGTGAAAGGCTCTGAGTTGGGCTCTAAAGTGATCACATTGAGGGGTTCCTGAGTGCCTCAGTGGGTTAAGCTTCTGCCTTCGGCTCAGGTCATGATCTCAGGTCCTGGGATGGAGCCCCACATCGGGCTCTCTGCTCAGCAGGGAGCCTGCTTCCCCCTCTCTCTCTGCCTGCCTCTTTGCCTACTTGTGATCTCTCTCTCTCTCTCTCTCTGTCAAATAAATAAATAATTTAAAAAAAAAAATAAAGTGATCAGATTGAAAAAGTGTGGTCCTTCCCTGGAGAAGTTTATGGCGTGGTCGAGCTTCCCCTTCCGGCTGTTTGCTATTTTACCCCTGGTCTGCCTATTCGCTGCAGCTAGGTTAGACCTAAGTCTTTTATTTTCCTAATCCCTACAAACAAGTCCTAATTTCTGCTCAGCCTGCTAGAATCTAGATGCCCCCTCTTTTGGCTTCTTTCCTCAAACATGTTTCAGGCTTTTTTATTGTGGCCTGGCAGTTTCTACAGGCCTTACAGAATGGCCAGTTGAGAAGTCTCTGGTGAGGGGACAGACAGTGAGCTGCAAGACACCTGCTACTTAATGGCAGAACAAAGAGCGGATGTTCTTTGCCCTCTCTTTATCCTCCCTGTACAGTTGACTCCAAGCCAAGTTTCCACGGACCCTTCCTCTTCATTCCCCAACCCTGCAAGGTCACCCCTCCAAACCCTTAAATGGAAAGAAGCTATAAACTTGCTATATATAGCCTAAGCTGGGACATCATTAGAGGCCATGGTCATCCCAGAAGTAGAACTCTCTGCTTTTACCACTATTCTTTCATTTCATTCATTCATTCATTCATTCACTCATGCATTCATTCGATTAATACATATTGAGAGCCCACTATGCACCAACACCTAGTTATAATTCAGGGATGATGGCGATGGACACAGCTGACAAAAATCTCTGTCTTCATGGAGTTTATGTTCAGGTAAACTTTAGCTAACAGCACAGTAGACTAGCACTAATACATACACATACCCTGGGACCCAAGCAGACTAGGAGCTCACCAGCCATGTTCCCCTTCTGAGTGCGGTGGCCCTTGCTGTCCTCTCTGCCTCCCTTCAGATGGGCCGCCGCACCTTCGTGACCTTTGCTTTGCCAGCCTTTAGTAATAGGAAGCAAACAGGAGGGCTACTTGGGAGAGCAGAGGGGCTATGTGGGGTAACTTATACCATAAACATTGGGTAGTGCAAAGTTCTCATTATAAAAATCAGGCTTAACTGACATGTCATGTTGGTATATGTGCCACAGGATACCCCAACTCTGCAACCACTTGAGGAGGAGCTAGATAAAAGAATAAACGCTGCCTCTCAAGGCAAAGGGACCAGTGAGGCACTGCCCAGTGATGGATGAAGAAGCGTCAGCCTCTGCCCCAGGAAGTGCCATTAACAAAGACAGTATGTGAGGGATCACATTGCCCATACCATGTCTTTCCTCCCCCGTAATAAAGGTATACATTCACACTTTGCAATGAGTTCAGTATACTTTCCTACCCTGGACTTTGGCTTGACTTCCTTTGGTGCAACTTCCTCCGACCAATGGGATGTCAGTGGATATGACTCTAACAGAGACTGAAACGTGCTTGCAGAGTCTAACTTGGAATTGTGTGCTTCCACTAAAGCCAGGAGGACATGCTCCAACTCGATGCTGTCCTGTCACACTGGCCACTAGCATGAGATACATGGGCTAGAGCCAGATGTGCCCTACAGCCTGAGCCAAGATCAGCGAGGCCCCCAAATGGCCCACAGACCCACGATAAATATTTGTGGTTGAAGCCGAGTTTGCTTTTAATGCAGCACTGTGTGGCACTAGCTTGGTGATACACATGGCTAAGATGCTGTCACACCAAAGTGTTACTGTGAGTATCCCATGCATATCCCAGCTTGCTGCATGCAGCTGTGGCAAAGGGATCCCCACTGCTGTTGGTTCGGTCACCTCTCCCTGCCTGAGAGGCCCCCACACAGGACATGCCAGAGCCAAGGGTCCTCCAGCCCTATCACCCCGTCGCAGCCTTCATTCAGGTTTAATGAACTGCTCTTCTATTTGTCTAATGTCACTATTTTCCCCAACTCGGCTATCCAGTACCTGGACTGTCTAGGAAACCCATTACCTCTATTAGTCTGCCAATAGCAAATCAGTAGAATTGCTTGTTCCTTAATTGATAGAATACACTCCCCTCCTCCTGATAGATTACCGTGGTCTAACAGCTCCAAGACCCATTCCCCAGTGTCCGGCTACCATCCAATCCAGAGCAATTGGTTTATACTTTCAGTAATAAATCCTAACCTATCAATATAAAATAGCTCTTCATAATCAACATCCATAGATTCTGTCTGGGTTCAGAAGCAACCACCAGCCATTCTTTACGTGCCTATAATTAGCAGCGGCCAGATGATGTTTGCGCATCTTAGCACAATGCTCCTTCCTCGTCCAATAACAATAACACATTTTACATAAATTCAAGCTGATTTAATTCCCTTGTCGGTGTATGGAGATAGAAATACATTTATGCATGCCTAATGTTCTGTAAATTAAAATAGTTCAGCTGACCTGAGTGTTGCGGTGAATCCAGCTCTACCTCTCTGAGAGCCTGACTGTGGGCTGGGGCAGGGGAGCTGCCTCACAGGGCTCCGCAAAGCCAGCCAGCTGGAAAAGGTAACGCACATCATTTATTAAATGTCTGTTGATCTAAGTGCTTTTTGCAACCTTGTGAAGATCTCCTCTCTATCTAAGAGCAACCAGTCTTAGACCAAAGTGCACAGTCCACTGACATTTAACCCCGAAAAGGTACTGACATAAGAGATAACCTTTGGGGGAAGAAAACCAACTTAGGGGAAGTGGGCCATCGTGGAGGCGTGGGGAGGTGGGGTGGACACAACGGAGCTCAATGCACATCCGTCGTATGCCCCTTGGAACCATGTTCGCCAGCCAGGAGGACAAGCCTGGCCTCTTGCTTCTTATAAATTAAATGTCACAAATGAAAGCCGGTGAGAGGAAGGGAAGAAAAAGTGCCCTAAACAAGGTAATAAAACCATAAACTTAATGAGGGCCGGTTTACCCCTTTGCAGTCTCTCTCCTTTATAACATGTCCTTCTGAGCCAGCCTGTCAGGATAATGTAATTGAGAACTTTCTATAAAACATATGTTTAATGGAGCCAGGGGCCAAGAAAAACACTGTGTAATTGTAATAAGCAGGCTAGAGAGTAAAATGATATCTTTTAAAGGTTAAAATAGAGTTGCTTTCAGAACTGGGCCACTCTGCTTCTTCAAATATTGCTTGCTAATGATTTCTTCACTTCACTTACAAAATGCATCTCTGAGGAGATTTGTTACAAATGTGATCCCTGCCTGGGAAGTAAACTGCTCACCATACAGAAGGCTTGGGCATTTATTCTCCAGTTTTATATAACTTAGAGAATGATGTTAAAATTGGCAAATACATCTGAGGCACACCAGGCCACAGGATTTTTTTTTTAATCCACTCATTGTCCAATGCAGTTCAACTTGAAAGAGATACAACAGAGAAAAGATTGATCCTTTGTGGCCTATTCTCTTTCCAGAAGGTAAAAGCAATTCCCGTCAACAGAGCCCAGTGCTCCGTGGGGTCATCTCCATTCTGCTCTGGGGAATTCGTTGCTCATCAGGGCATGAATATTTTTAAAAATAAGAAAGAAAGGGGAAAAACGAAAACCGATTCTGGGAGCTGGAAGACCCCACCTGTTAAAGGCTCATGCCTGGTCTACACCTAGTACTTGCTAATCAGGACCTTGAAGATCCTCTGTTGGGGAACTAATAGATGAGCTTCCTCAACAGTAACCTTTTAGATTCATGTTTCTTTGGCTTTCAAAGCAGACATTTTTGAAAATTATGCAAATCCACCCATTCCACCCAATTCTAGTGGTTGTTGTTTGTTACATAGGGAGGAGGGGAGCAGGAGGGAACTGCACAACAGGTTCATATCTAATCTCTGGAGCTCCATTTAAGCACCTGTTAGAAAGAAGGCTTGTATAAATGGTACAGCAGGAGGGGTTGAGCTAGCAAATCTCTATTTCATTTCCAGTTTTAATGAACCATGACTGAGATTAATATCAAGATTATATATGCCAGAGAGATTGCTGAATGGGCCCTCAATATCTGCCCTCTCTCTTCTACAGTATTAAAACTCCTGAGCTTTAGCTCACCTAGCTGCCTAAAATAAAGACTACATTTCCCAGTCTTCCCTGCAGTTAAGTGGGACCATGTGACTCAGTTCTGGCCAATGAGATATAAGCAGAGTGTCCTATGTCAGCTTCCAGGAAGCTTCCTTAGGGACATTTCACATATGTCATTTCCCACTTCATCTATTACGCTGCCTGCAAGATGGGTACAATGTCTGGAACTCCTGCTGCAATTTTAGACCAAAGGATGAAAGCCAACTTAAGGATACTGGACAAGAAATCTAAAATGAGACTGCACTTT
Source organism: Mellivora capensis (assembly GCA_004024625.1). Classification (NCBI taxonomy): domain Eukaryota; kingdom Metazoa; phylum Chordata; class Mammalia; order Carnivora; family Mustelidae; genus Mellivora; species Mellivora capensis. The sequence goes on from PISX010011463.1 coordinate 39,763, forward strand.
AAGTTTTTCATCTAGCCAAATCCCCTTTTCAGCCCTGGATTGCCTACCTCCTCACTCTTATGCATAAGAGAAATCAACTACTCATTTAAGTCACTGTTTTGGGGGGCTCTATTACTTGCATATGACCTATGCATTGTAGTCAACATGTAATTATATAAATTATTCATTCCACAAATATTAACTACACATATGTATTGTAACCATTCATTAGCCTGATCTTTTGAAAATATATAACTGTTATGTGACTCCCTCACAGCCTCCAATAGTTCATGTCAGATATAGAATGAGATCCAAACTCCTTCTATGCCTAGGAAATCATATTTGACCACATCTTGCACCTTTGCCCACCATGGCTCAGTGTTCCCCCAACCACCCATGTCTTCTTCTTTCCACTTCTAGAAGCTGTTAAGTTCATTTTGGCCTTGGGGATTTTACAGTTACTATTTGCTCTTCCTGAATTATGCTTGTCCAGCTCATCACATGCCTGGTTTATTCTAATATTCAAGTTTCTGTCCAAATGTCATCCCCCTCACCGAGGTCTTTCTGACCAGCCTGTCTAAAGTGACTTCACACAACACACAAACACACTCACATGCACATAGCCCCTATGCAGAGAGTAACTGCTTGTCCCATCATTGTATTTTATCCTCTTTGAAACACGGAGATGCTCTTATTCCTTTATTGAGCATCTTGTCCAGGTAGAGTATAAAACCCACAAAAACAAGGCCCACATTGTTCTTCACTGTAACTGAGAGTCTAGAACAGTGTCTGGCACTCAGTAGTCATTCAGTAAATATTGACTAAATCAACAGGCAATCCAGAGCGCTGTGCTTGGGATGGAGAGAAATAGGTGGTAAAAAGGAAGTAAGAGATAGTGTCTCTCTGTTCCAAACGAGAGTGCAGATGTGGGTACGTAGGTCCACAAACACTTGGATACACATTGCTTTGGAATTCAAAACTTTTCAGATTTTAGAAATGTAATTTATTGCATTATCATATATCATGAAACATCCAGGGTAGAGTTTGGGACAGCACCTCATAATCAAGCATGTTAATATTTTTACAGAAAATATAGAATATTCACCCTAAGTGGGACAATCATTGAAAACAGACTTTTGCCAGCTCAGGGAAGGTTTGACTATCAAAGGCATGTCAGACCTTGCTGCCAAAGATTATGGAGAAAAAATATTTGAATTTGGGTGGGCCTTTTGAACTTCAGGATTGCAGGGAAATAACTCTGCATCTATACTAAAAACTATCATTAGAGAGACTTCTGGAAGCCCCTAATATGTCACCACTAATACCTGGACATAAATATTATTATAGATGCATAGCTATCTCTCATTCTCTTATTCAATCCAGCTTAAAAACTTCTCTTCAAAAAATGTGTTTTACTATGCCCCAAGATTATAAAAATATTTAGGAGAGTTTGTGAAACTGGTGATTTGGTTGTCATGGAACGACCCCAAAGGCTTGGGAATCAGGGTAAACAAGTGGCTAAGACAGTAATAGCTGACATTTGTTGAGCATCCATATGCCAGCACGATTTCAAGCACCATACATATATTCATTCATTCAATCTTCACAATAACACTATTCGTAGGCACTATTATTTTCTAACTTTACAAATGAGGACACTGAAGCTAGAGAACTTAAATAGCTTATCCAAGTCAAAGAGCTAATAAGAGGCCGGGCCAGAACACAAACCCCAGAAATCCAGTGAACTTAATGACCTCCCGAGTTTTATTGCTGAACAGTCTTGTTCAGGAATTATGAATAGACCACTAAAGGTGAATGTATAATTCCAGCTACTTCTCCTCCACTTCCCACCATAACTACCCCTTTTTCCATTTTGAATCCTAGCCAAACATGAAAAGCACAAATTTGGGCATTATCAAATCGAAGGTGGCTACATGGGAAAATGAAGGGATGAGTAATCAGACAGGGAATAGGCAAAGAAAGGGTAAAAAATGATCTTAACCTGAAGGGAAAACAGAAGGAGTCCACAGACAGGTCAAGTAAGGCCAAGAGAAATAACACCAAAAGTAGGAAGGGCATCCATCTAAAGAGGACAAAGGTTAAGGCTTCCAAAAGGCTTTCTCTGACAGCCTGAAACCTAAAGGCCAAAAGAGATCAGCATACTCTGAGGAACGTGCCCCACACTGGGAGGCCAGCAGCCCCTTTGGCAACCTAACCTGAGCTGCATGCTGCTCTTGCTGGCTTATCAGGCCAACAGCTAGTAGACCTCCTGTCTTCCATCTCGCAATTGTATTATTCTTCCCCTATACAAGGAGGGCAATTGCTCAGCCTCACAATATGTGTGTAACACTGAACCAGTGTTTATTAAATATTTATTGTGCTGTGTTAGCACAGAAAATACAACAAAGAATAAGGCAGCCCTCACCCTACAAGCTTTCACGGTCTCCCACGAAGGACAAGCCTATATGTACCTAACACAACAAAGTGCTATCTTCCATTCATTCAAAAAATACAGGTGTGCCTCCTTTCGCTGCCTTTCACTTTATTACACCTTGCAGATTTTGCATTTTTTTAAAAATTAAAGGTTGGTGGTAACTTTGTGTTGAGCAAGTCTATCGGTGTCATTTTTTCCAAAAGCATTTCCTCACTTTGTTGTCTGTCACATCTTACTAATTCTCCCAATATTTCAAACTTTTCCATTATTATTTTGCTTGAATTACTGCAATCTCATGATGAAATGTTAACAGATGAGGAGTTGCTTCTTACGGATGAGCAAAGAAAGTGGTTCCTTGAGATGGAATCCGCTCCCGATGAAGATGCCGTTGAAGACTGTTGAAACGACAACAAAGGGTTTAGAATATTCCATAAACTAAGCAGCAGCAGGATTTGGGAAAATTGAGTCTGATTTTGAAAGTTCAGGTAAGGGTATGCCTGGGTGGCTCAGTGGATTGAACGTCTGCCTTCAGCTCAGGTCATGATATCCAGGTCTGGGATAGAAGCCTGTGCTCCCTGCTCAGTGGGGAATCTGCTTCTCTCCCTCTCCCTCTGATCCTCCTCCCTGCTATAAGTAAATAAATAAGAAAGTTCTGGTAGGGATAAAATTCTATCAAACAGCATCACATGCTACAGAGAAATCCCTCATGAAAGGAAGAGCCCCATCAATGCGGCCAACTTCACTGTTGTCTTATTTTAAGACGCAATTGCCCCAGCCACCCCAGCGGCCAGCAACCACCGCCCTGAGTAGTCAGCAGGTATCAACATCCAGGCATGACTCTTGGCCAGCAAAAAGATCACAATTCACTGAAAGCCCAGATGACGATTAGCACTTTTTAGAAATAAAGCATTTAATTAAAGCAGATACATTGTTTTTAGACACACTTAATATAGTATAAACATAAAATTTATATGCACTGGAATGAAAAAAATTCATTTGACTGGCTTTATTAAGCTATACACTTTGTTGCCACGGCCTGGAATCAAACCTGCAATGTCTCCAAGGTCTGACTGCATTTACGGATCATCTACTATGTGTCAGGCATTAGGCGTAGAGCAGAACAGAGATGCGAAGTCCTATGAGTTCAAAGAGCCAAGCAGAAGTGCATTCACCTTTCCAAAGGACCTAGCCTTGTTAATATAAGGAGTTGGGTTTGAGAAGCAGGGAGCTGTGGCAATCTGGAGAGGCATAGTCTTATTAAGAGGTCAGATGCTCCTCCCACCAATGCAGATCCAGTGTTACCAGCTCCTCTGGCTTTGAGAAGAATCCAAAACTCAGAACTCTTCTGTGAACTCTTCCTGTCTTTACATGTTACAGGTAATTCGTAACATTTTCAACAGTCTCACACAACAGGTCTGTGGGCCATCATGTTATCATCTTCTGAAAACATTCATAACATAGAACCTTGGTAGGTGGGCTGACACTGCCACCCATTGCAAATCGCCCTCCACACCACCCGGACCCGCTGGCAAGTGCACTCTCCCACCACTCTCCCCACTACGCCCCCCCCCACACACCCCTAGCCCTTCTGGTCCAGCTTCCTCTGCTCCCAAACTCCCCTTGCTCCACCCTCTTTCTCTCCTCCTCTGTGGCTAGCCAGCCAGATCCCTTCCAGAGAACGTGGTGCAAGGGCCCCTATGAATCCTTCCTGCATTTCATCATGCCAGCCTTATCCATTACTGTTTTCCCACTGAGACGAGGGAAGTAAAGAACTAATTTTTCAGAACTCAACCCAGCTGGTTAGGGAAGATGAAACCACAAATTAGGCCTTCATAAGAGGGGCTCGTGGCTCTCTGTATGTGTTCATCTCTCCCCACCAGCAACTTTATTGCCCTGTGGAGCCTGGTCTATTCTTCTCCCCAAAATTTATGGATTATCTCTAGTTTTTAACTGTTTTCTTCCATAGGTCTGATCTCTTAATCCTTTGAAGTTAGGAGACTCTGAACCAGACTTCTTTCTAGGACTGGAATACATTACAAGCTATAAGGTCAGTGATCATTGTAAGCAGTAACAAAACATATAAATTATATATATGCATGCATGTTCCTGTGTGTATGTGCACATATGTATTCGTGCATATATACATAGAGAATCTAATAAGCATTACTTCTAAAAAGATCTGTTGAAAAAAGTAACTTCCATAGGTTTGTTATCAAAATCTCAAAAGATGTTTTCATTTTTTAGAAAACCTGAAGCCTTTGTTGCAAAGATATAAAGCATCATAAAAAGATTGCAGGTGACTAGCCAGTCTTTTGTTATATCTCTAAACATAAGACAAACAATAATGTGGGGTTTTTTTCTTTTAAGAAAAAAAAGAGAACTCAATATTAGTCACAATAAGCCTCAACATATGGGAATAGGTGCAGGGCGGAGAAGGGGGAGGGGAAGCCCACACTTCATAGTTTTTCAAACCTTTAAAACTGAAAAAATATGTATCCCTGCTTTCTGTATATGCACATAATGTAAAATTTCATCAACCACAATATTTTAAAAGACAGAAATCATGAGATATATCACATCTAAATGGAAATATCATCTAAGGAAGGCACCATTTATCAACATCACTTTGAAATGCAGCGGAGGATGTGATGGCATTATGTAGATCTCAAATATCTATGGGTGAATGAAATTGGGTAACCTTAGCAACCCCAGGTACATCCATAGAGCTATAAATCAAATGTCAGCACTCTGAGCTATGCACAAAATAAAGAAATAATTCTTTGAAATATTCATAACGCTATGCAGTGTATTATTTTGTAAGTCTGTCCCTATTATGCATTTTTGAATCTAACTAAAAAAAAAAAAAAAGACATTACATTTGCATAACGCAGCACCCCGCCCACCCTCCCACTCACCTGCCAACCGACATCCACTGGAGCTTCTAGAAACAGGCAGACCTTCACTATACACTAATGGCCACAGCAGAACTCTGGTTCTTGTATGTGAGAAGGAAAGGGAATTTTATACACGGGCAGCTAGTCTGACAGCAACCCAAATGGCTTCATATTGATTATTCCATTAAAAAAATAACAACTAAATAAGATATGAGAATTTTGGTAAAAGTGTCATGATATAGGTACATTTTTTGTATGTGCGAAAGTAATATATTCAATATTTCACCCTCTGAAACTGGAAGAGAATTGCTTTAAAAGAAACAAACTTGCTGGCAAGAAAATTTACTAGTCTTCTAATCGGGGGTAGCTTGTCAATGTGGGATTGTAACAGGCAGCACAAAATAAAGCCCTTGATTTCATTTACACTTAAGATTTTTCTTTGATAATTCAGTTTATCTGGAAGGGTATATTTTTTATATGAATGCATTTGCTAGCACTTCATTTTAAAAATTCTGCCCCTGCCTGTTCCTGGAACTGATACGGCGCTGTCTGAATATCATCATACCTGTGATGGATTCCAAGGGCCATCAAGCGATAATAGCTGTGACATCGGGCTCAGTGTGATTCTAAATCACACACATGGAAATATGCTGCTACTACATAAAGACGGAAATCCTCAGGTCGACTAATTGTTTTCTGTAAAAATTTTATAAGCACATTCAGCTTAAGATATCCAACACAGCTAACCAGTTGAGTCATCTTGCCATATTTAAGTGGCTGCTATCGGAAACAACAAGCTTTTCATATACAATTAGGTAAGTGTCGTTTTACAAATGAGTTCTCTTCACTTTAAATTCGTGGAAAGTGGCACCAAATGGACAAAAGGTTTCAACCACGAATTAAACAAGCCATTCGAAGGGAAATCATCCCGTTTATCCTCAATCTATTTTTTTTTCCAAGTTAGCACCCTCTTCAAGCTGTATTAATTGTTCTGGACCTATAGCACATGCTTCAATGAAAATAAATTACTTTATTTCTATTGCACCACTAATGGCTGTGTGACTTAATTTCATTAGCTCGAACCTGTTGAGAGTATTCAGATTTCCATAGCAGGACGCACTTAAAATGAAAAGATTCTTTCGATTCTCAATTAACGGAATCGTTCTCTTTCAACTGAAATGAATGTTATTGAAACCAATTAGCATAGACTGGAAAATCTCTCACTAATGAGGGGAGTGTGGGTGAGTAAACAGCAATGAAAAGATGAAATTAGAGGAGAGCCTCTTCTCGTTGGCCTGAATAATTACATGCTTAGTTGCCTAATTGTCTGGTGAAAAGCGCTGTGGTGATAGTAACAGATTGCCATGTTCATTAGGCGGCAAAAGGCCACCTGCTGCTAAGCTTCATTTTCCTGCAGTCGATATACACGTGTTTATCCCTGGGGATTGATATTTGGACACAACACTAGCTGGGAAAAGCAAATGAGCTTGCCAATATGCTGCAATATTGTGTCCTTTATGCCAAGATACAGAAGCTTAATATGTCAAATAGAATGAATAAAACCAACAGTGATAACGAAGTTTATAAGGAAACTGACCTTAGAACGGGCCCAGTGTAGGGCTCTAAACTGTGTCAAGTTCAACCTTTCAATACAGATGTTCCTTTCTGGCCTGAACAGCTCCAAATTATATATTACAAAAGATAAATTACAACGGTTAGGGCCTCGGCAATATTTTAGACAATGGTGTAATGAAAGCATGGAACGCAACTGTTAAAATTGAAAACAAATGTACAGTCCAAAAGGCGAGAGGAGCGTTTCGAGAGAAACGACGCTGTTCCTATCGCCTCCCTGTAGACAGGAGATCAAAGAGAGGCCCTTTGTTCGCCACCTACCCTCCTTTAAATCCCCTTCATTTCTCCAGATTGTCCATCTACGTTGTTTTCACGTGTCCTCCAGCCAGCCCGTATTTTATATTGCACACCCCCACTTTCCCTCCAGCGTCCTACCAGCTCTGATTGTCCACGATTCTAGGAATCGGGGAAAGCAGAGGCTGTTTTTAAATGTCAACTTTCTTTTGTAGGCATTATTATTTTCACCTGTGGTAATGTTGGAAGCACTTCCAATACCCTAAATAATGCACTTGATAAAATGGGCATATTCTTAAAAATGAGTTCAGGGAAATTGGTCAGGAGCCTCTCCATCCTCACATAACAGCACTCTCTGTCAGATGAAGTAGAATAATTGAGCAATAAGGCACCTAGATGGCCTGGAGTTCAGAAATGCAAATTTTCAGCCCTCAGACTGGATGGGGCCTGCAAATATGTTTACCTTTGACTGTTTTTAAAATCTGTTTACATTACTTGCCAACAATAAAAAATCAGGAGATTCAATATAAACAGCTGTATATCTGATTTCTCATAAAAACTCAGGGACCTGGAAAGCCTGGCCCCCATTCCAATTGATTGTTGTCACATCTAATGACCACAATCCTGGTCATTAGATTTCAGTTTGCCACAGTCCCCACCCCTCCTTATAATACCTCCCCCAAATACCAAGGCAGAGCACCAGGAGCTATTACTGCTCTTGCAGTATTGTTCTTCTTTAAAAAATTGCCATCGTTCCCCATACCTATATCTTTCTCAGATGTGGGACAAACAGGCCAAGTATTAACCTTCTGAGAAGTATTCTTCATAGATCTGGCCTTCTTCACTCATTGCTGTTACCCACTTTGTTAGAATAGGACTTTAGAATTCAGTTTGTGATCCTAAAAAAAAAAAGAAATTGAGGCTCTGAAAGGGAAGGTGAGTTCTCAAGTTTCTCTCAACAGAGCTGGGACGGAAATTCGGGTCCGCCAACAATGATCTTCGCTCTATACAGGGCTATCCCTGTCCTACAAGAATACAGCATCTGATGGCTCCTGGCTGACTCAGTTGGTAGAACATGCTACTCTTGATCTCATGTTGGGTGTAGAGATTACTTAAAAATAAAATCTTCCAAAAAATTCAACATCCTGAGAATTAAAAGGCATGAATCCTACCCTCCAGGAACACATTAAGATGCACATGTTGAAAAATAACAAACACAAGATACACCGTCATGGATAGTGCCGTAAGGACACCGACACTATGGGCACTGCAGGACGTGTGAAAGCTGGCGAGTGGGGAGGAGGGAAGCAGCGAGCTCCGTGTGAGATGGAGGCCTCCCTCCCCCCTTCTGATATGAGAGTGGAAGGAAAATTGAAACTTTGACGTGCACTGGTGTGCCAGTCATGTCCACAGAAGCAACAGCCTCTCAGCGGTGACTCGCCGGGCCCAACCATACCATCCAAGTCAAGAAAAGATGGCCTCTGGGAACCAGGCCTAAGAAAACTTTCTTGTGGTAAAACCACCACTGTCCAAGTCCGACGTGAAGCCCAGCTCCCAGACAAAGGACACGGAAACCCATAGACAAAAGCCCGTGCTCTATAGTCCCCAGGATCCCAAATTTAAAAATCCCTTTGGACCCTTCAATCAACATTTGCTTTGCAATTCCAAATGTTGATGCATGTGGGCCTGTGTTGGTGAAAGCAGACCAAGGTCCTAGCCCAGAAACTAAAGCCGTGTTTCGGTCAGCAACAGGGACGCCCAGGCTTCGGGGAGCTGTCACTAAATGTGGCCCCAGATTATGTTAAGGGGTACTGAAAATCTCAGCAATAACTTTTCCCTTGCAAAAACTATTTAAACAAACATTATTTCGCTTTTTGGTCCCAGATTTCTTATTTACACTTAGGATTTGCGAGAGTTTTTTAAACAAAGGTAAATCATACTATATAAAATGTTGAAGGAGCTATGTTCTATAATTTTACTATTTATTCCTCAAGTAATACATGTGTATTTTTGAAAATTAGTGAATGCAGATAAACAAAAGAAAACTATTTTTAATCACATCATTATCATCCAGAAATAAACACTATTAAGATTTTGATATACAATGTTTCAGACTTTTAATGTGTGTACATGTGTGTTTATTTGTTTCCTTTCCAATTTTTTAATTTTATGAATGAAAGAGTAATACAACTATAATTTAGTGTAGAAATTGTGGAAAATAGAGAAAGAACTTTTAAATCACCTTGAATCCTACTATTTTACTATAAACACTTTTAGTATTTTGGGATACTACATCTAACTTGCTAAATCTTACAATTACATATTTTTTTAAGATTTTATTTATTCATTTGTCAGAGAGAGAGAGAGCACAAGCAGGGGGAGGAGCAGGCAGAAGGAGAAGCAGGCTTCCGGCTGGGCAAGGAGCACAATGTGAGACTCAATCCCAGGACCCTGGGATCATGACCTGAGCTGAAGGCAGATGTTTAATCGACTGGGCCACCCAGGTGTCCCACAATTATATTATTTTATTTTATTTTAATATTGGAAAACACAAAAATGTAAAAATTTATCCCTAATCTAATTCCACTTCCATCAGTAACATCTATCAAAATTTAGGTGATTACCCTTCCCAACCTCTTCCCCAGTATTCCCTCAGTATTTTTACAAACAACAAGTGGGGCCATACTTTATATACCGGATTGTCATTTGCTTTGGTTGGGGGACAGGGAGAACGGTAATAGACAGTGACTCTCAGGATTGCATGGATCACTGGGTGTCATACGCGAACAATGAATCATGGACACTGCATCAAAAATTAATGATGTCTAGGGACGCCCGGGTGGCTCAGCTGGTTAAGCGGCTGCCTTCAGCTCAGGTCATGATCCCAGCATCCTGGGATCGAGTCCCACATGGAGCTCCTTGCTTGGCAGGGAGCCTGCTTCTCCCTCTCTCTCTGCCTGCCACTCTGCCTGTGTTCGCTCGCTTGCTCGCTCTCCCTCTCTCTGACAAATAAATAAATAAAATCTTTAAAAAAAATTAATGATGTCTATATGGTGACTAACATAACATAATAAAAATAATAATAACAAAAACAAACTAAAAAAAAATAGTGACTCACTATTCACGTTAGCATTCTTAAATGTCCACACAGTAGTCCATGACAATGCCTTTCTCCCCATACCCTGGCTACAGTGGATATTGGGAATCCCACAGACGAACATGGTTTGTTTCACTTTAATTTGTATTTCTTCGGCTACAACTAACATCAAACAACTTTAATTTGTTTACAGGTCACTTATATTGCTTTATCAAATTGCCTGCTTACGTCCCAAACACATTTTTCTGTGAGAGATAATCATTTTGTTATTCATTTGAAAGAGCTCCTTATCTTTACCTTCTGTCATAGGCAGCAACACTTCTTCCAATGTATCCTTTGTATTTTGTATCATTTGTATTTTGCCTTGGTTTATACTCTATTTTGCTATTCTGGAGTTTTAAGTGAGCAGATATCCACCTTCCCATGTTTCTACCATCAGTCATGCTTTGAACATCTTTCCCTACCCTGAGATTTCATTGTTTTCATCCACAATATCTTATAAACGTTTTCATCATCTTACTTTTTATTGTTGAATTTGTAATCCACATGGAATTTATTTTTATATAAAATACAGCTTTATTGTTTGTATTAAGGCATATAGCTTTACTTTTCCTAAATAGTAAGTCAGTTTTCCCAACACCACTTATTTAATAATATATCCTTCTTCTCTTGACTTGAGACTAGCACCAGCATATACCTAATCCCATTGTCTATTTACTATTGGGCCGGTGCCATTCAGTTTTAATTTACTAAGCCATTATAATTCATAATGATTCCCAATTAGACACACTGCTCCCAATCACAGTGATTCTGTTCTTAAAATTTTCACTATTTGGGGACGTTTGCTCTTCTGGATGAACTTTAGAACAACTTTTCAAATCTGCCTAAAAAGGGGAGGGGGAGTTTTAGTTCTTAACATAAATTACATTAAATGTATGGATTAATTTGGGAATACAAATTCATTTTTAAAATAAAAACATTACAACAATTTCAAAACAAACTTTTTAAAAAGACGCCTTCTCTACCTCTGCTGGCTTAAAATTATGTAAACAGAATTTATGTTCTCAGTGACCCCACTTCATTGATTTGACAGGGCTAATTCCTATGTAAGCATGAGCTATTTCTCTAACGTATTGAGTATATGCTTCCATGACAGCATATTTTCTCCATTCCCTTAATTAAATGGACAATGAGTTGAAATGCAAAAGAATTTCTCAGCAATAGGAGATTCACCCTCAACTCTTGATGTAACTTTTATTAAAAGAAAAAAAAAGAGCAACGGCAAAAAAGTAAGCTAATAGTTTCCATCCTAAACTCCCCTGAAAATGTGACTGGATGAGATGGGAGGAGGGAAAGGCGACCTGCAGGAGGAGACTCAGCCCAGCCATTCCTGCAACATTCCTTTAATGCTTTGGGAGGCACTTTGGGGCCACAGAAAGCAGCCCATCTTAAGGACTCACTGAGCAGGGCTTGCAACCACTTGGACCTACTGATGATGAATCCTTTATTGGGGAAGGTCATTCCTGTTGTCTGAGCTGACAACTTACAGCCTGATGCACACAGAGGTGAGGGAGAAAGAAGACATGGGGCCATCACATCAGTCTAATGGTCCCTGGCAATCAGTGATGTGGTAGGGTCACTGCTGGGTCACCCTTATATTTGACTCCCTGGGCAAGTCCCTCCTTGAGTTAGAGGTTAGCCTCGTCCTTATTTAATTGATGGGAGGCCATAGAGGGCAGAGAGTGTCCATGGGGGCGTGGGAGTCAGCCAAGCCAGCAGGAGTCCTGGCTGCCCTTGCCTTCCTTTCTCCAAGCTTCCACTCACTCATCAGTGCAAGGAGGATAATAATCCTACCTCATAGGATTACTGTAAGATTCAGTGAAAAACAATGTGTATGCAAAGCTCCTACCACATAATAAATACTCAATAAATGGTAGCTATCATTGCAACAGTGGAAAGTAAGCCTTGTTTTTAATTATTGTCATGTAAAAAGTAAACCTCTGTTGCTCCTAAGTTTATTTCTTAAGGAATTCTAAAATCTCAGAATTGAAAGGAACTTCATTATTTGGTCTTCTTTTATACAACATCCTCAAAACTTTAAGGTGAAGATATGTTTTGTAGAAAACAAGCAAGCGGCCCTGACTCAGGGAGCCCGAGAGAACCCTCACTCTGTGCTGTGTAAAAACCCACCCCAGCCACTACACAAAAACCCCATGTCCACTCCAAGAATTTTAATGAACTCCTCAGGCTCAATGCTAGTTAGCATTTTGTGAATCTATCTTCATATTGCTGCCTTCAGTATATAAACCACAACACATACAATCCAGTAGAGAAGGAAGCCTACTTTTGTTAGACTCATCTGCATGTGCCAAAGTGGAAAAGTGATGAGAGAGAGGACAACACATCCTGCCTGTCCATGCAGCGGTTTAACTGGTTACATAAATGGACGTGAGGGTTATCATCCAGGTAGGGCTCCAGGCTGCATAATTTGTGGGCCACAGTGCAAAATGAAAATGCGGGACCCTTGTTCAAAAATAGTTAATTGCAAGATGACAACAGCAGAAAATGACACCAAGAGCAGGGCCCCAGAAGCCAGCCCCGGACACACGCCACCTGTGTGCACACTCACAGCCTGGGGATCTCTCCAGCCCTGTCAAAAGATGATTGCAACTGGAACACATCTCCCTATTTGTCAACTGCTAAAGCACTGATAATAAACGAGAAACATTGGCTTTGGCCAAATTGAAACTGGCTTTAGTTCAGAATTGAATCAAGCTAAGATTAACTCTAATTGATTAAGTCTCATCTAATTTCTACCTAGAAGCTAAGTCTGATCTCTCCAGTCTTAGAGTAAAATGATATACAGGTAAAGCAAATGCAATTTTACCTATTTGGGGAAAAACTGTAATAATGACACACAACAAAATGTCACTAACCTCTGAAGGAATTTTACAGCTTTAGCCAAACTGAGTATCCAAAGTACCTTATAAGTCTTAAACCAAAGCCCAAGTGGCTTAAGGCCCAATTAGTAAATTGACATTAATTACCAAGTTCAGTTTTATTAGGATTGGTGAGAAGGTGAGTAGGTAGTTTACTACTTTCCTAATAGTCTAATCTGATTTATGGGCGATGCGACTATTAATGTTTGCTTTGGGGAGACATGTGCTAAATGCAGTTTAGTGAAATTCCCCAGTCCACATTCAGGAAGACGTTGAAAAATTCAATGCAAGTGAGCCAAATTTAAAGCTTAATTAAAGTTATTTTGAGTAATAAAACAAGTGACATATACAAATGAGAAAGATATGCATTATATTAGGTCTCAACTTATTCAAGGGCAGGCATTTTTACTTGATTTTGTTTAAAGAACTTCCCCTTCAAATAGGACTATTCTGAAGATGGGGAAATTCTAATTTAGATCAAGACCAAGATGGAAAACACAAAGAGACAGGTTTTATTGACAGCTCCCTTCGACATGGGAGTTATCTGTTGAATGGCCAACAGTAATAAAGCAAACAGAATAAAGTTCCTCCTAACAACAACAAAACAAGAAATACTTCAAATTTAAAAGTCCGGTTTTATAGTTCAGCAACAAACTAAGGCATATGTATGTAATATCTGTGAAAAGCCAAGGGTTTAAGACCAGTATGTGAGGGGCGACTGGGTGGCTCAGTCAGTTAAGCATCTGCCTTCGTCTCAGGGCATTATCCCAGGGTCCTGGGATTGAGCCCCACATCAGGCTCCTGCTCAGTGGAGAGCCTGCTACTCCCTCTCCCTCTGGTCCTCCCCCTGCTTGTGCTCTCTGTCTGCCTCTCTGTCAAATAAATAAAATCTTTAAAATTAAAAAAAAAAGACCTGTATGTGAAAAAAAGTTACATTCTGGATGTCCAGAAAAAGAAAAATCACTGTCCATTTAAACAGATATCCAGTCATTTGGATGTAACAGTCCCCAAACCAATGTCAAGGCAACTGCCTACCTGTGCCTATATCCTCACCCAAGTCCACTCAGCCAAAGAGAGCAGGAGAGAGAAAATAATCACTAGGTAAGTAATTATCAACTGTCCTCACACTCTTCTTGCAGCTTGAATATTTCCCTTTAAGATCTCTACCTTTGAGAGAAAGGCTGTTTATTTAAGTAGGAGGCATGTCCTTCTCTCTGCCCCATTGTGTGTGTGTGTGTGTGTGTGTGTGTGTGTGTATACATATACATATACATATGTGTACACAAACATATGTATATGTATATGTGTACTTATATGTGTGTGTACACACACATATGTATATGTATATGTATACACACACACACACACACACACCTTTTTACCTGTTAAAACTTCAACTGTATTTCCCATGAAAAAGAATACTATTATACAAGGGCGCCTGGATGGCTCAGTGGGTTAAAGCCTCTGCCTTCTGCTCAGGTCATGATCCCTGGGATCGAGCCCCGCTCATCTCTGCTCAGCGGAGAGCCTGCTTCCTCTTCTCTCTCTCTGCCTGCCTCTCTGCTTACTTGTGATCTCTGTCTGTCAAATAAATAAAAATCTTAAAAAAAATACTATTCTACATAATCACAGTATAGTTATCGAAATCAGGAAATTGAACATTAATACAATACTATATTATCTTCCTGTCATATTCCAGGCTCACCAACTTTTCCAATAATGTCTTTTATAGCAGTTTCCCCTTTGGTTCAGGATCCAATCCAGGATCACACTTTGCATTTAGTGCTCACCTCTCTTTAATCTCATTTAATCTAAATCAGTTGCTCAGCTTTTCTTTGTCTTTCCTGATCTTGACATTTTCTTAGATGAACAGGCCAGTTATCTGTAGCATGCCCCTGACCTTGGATGTGTCTGTGTTTCCTCATGATTAGATTAAATTCAGATTATGCATTTTTGGCAAAAATACCACAAAACTGATACTGTGTCCTTCTCAGGGGATCAGATCAGGAGGCTCCTACTGTTGGTTTGTCCCACCAGTGGTGCTGTTCACTTTGATCACTTGGTACAGGTGGCACTTGCCAGTTTCTCCACTATAATGTCACCATTTTCTTTATATAATTAATAAATAATTTAGGAAGATACTTTGAAACATCCTTTGGAACTTTGAAACCTGTTCCTCATCAAATTTTTAGCCACCACTTTTAGCATCTATTAATGATTCCTTCCTGATGATTACAAAATGATGATTTTTGTTAACTTCATCATGCTCATTCTGTCGACATTTATTCGTTTGATTTCTACTGTAAGGAAGAGCTCCCTCTTCTCCTCATTTTTCTGTTCATTATTACATGGACTGACAAATTCTTATTTTATTCATGTATTATGACCCACTAAACATCTTTTTTATTTGGTGCTGAAATCCACAAATATTCTAAATATGGTCATTCAAGGAAGGACCAGTACTCAAAAGTCAAGAAACTAAGACAATTTTCAATGGAAAAGAAATTACCAAGAGAGCAAAACTATTTGTTTTTTTTAAATATTCTCTTTTTATTTCTTGCCTTCCAAAATGAGCCAGATATCGTTAGAGAAAATTTAGCAGAAATGTTAAGAATAAGAATCTTAAATGAAAATTCATCATATAATTGAATTTTCATGAGAAAGAGGAAAGCCTTGAAATTATACTCAAGCACCCATTACTGTTCATGCCTTCATAAAAACTTCCACTGCTTTTGCATTTCATATATCTGGACTCAGTTCCAAGGAGGCATAAGGTACACACACCCTTTAATGAACCAGTCACTCTTCCACAGACCAGGTGCCATGTGTATTTACTGAATTGCTACTGGAGATCACACACTTACAATCACTGTTGTTTTCTTTAATGTAATTTCATTTAATTTAGAAAGACATTTTGCTCAGGGTCATCAGTCTAAGAAAACATTTAAGACACTGTCATTGTGCAACTTCCCTCTAATATGACTAAACCCTACTTATAAGAAAGACCATCTCATTTGGATCAGTGCTTCAGGCCTGTCTAAAGACATAACCACATTCACAAAGATTGCCGGGTATCTGCTCAGAGTTCTATAAATAACTAGTAGGCACACAAATACAATTGGCATGATTTAATCCTTTAATCCTGAGAATTATGAATATCACAGAGTAAATAGTATGCATTAAATACAATGTCTCATAAGTCTACAATGTGTCAAGCCGTGTTAAATTCTGAGTAAGTAAGTAGTACGGGGATGGGATGGAATGGGGGAAATTTTCCAATGCCATCTCAGGCAAGACAACTGAGTTTAATAGTTTGTTTTTCAAATTATTTTTCTTCTTATGATCACAGTATAGCTTAGGCTTCTATTCTTTATTTTTTTTTAAGATTTATTTATTTATTTATTTGACAGAGAGAGATCACAAGTAGGCAGAGGGGCAGAGGAGGGTGTGGAGGGAAGGAAGCAGGCTCCCTGCTGAGCAGAGAGCCCGATGTGGGCCTTGATCCCAGGACCATCATGACCCGAGCCGAAGGCAGAGGCTTAATCCACTGAGCCACCCAGGTGCCCCTATTCTTTATTTCTAAATTAGACTTCATTTCATGAATTTTCAACCCTTCCAAGTTATTGTATATTCAGCCCTTGAATTTAACATGGGAGTATCACTAACTTTTCAAAAGTAGCACGAAAACGTTCACCACTCTCAATTAAATAGTTAGCGTTTATGAGCACCTATATTTACTAGTCACCCTGAGAAGCATCCACATTCATTAGTTCAATTAATTCCTAAGAGCACACAGGAAGTGAATTCATATGAGGATGTTGAGGCTGCAAGAGGGGTGGAAACTGTCCAGTTTCCTACAGCTTAATGTGTCTGTTGGGCAAGTAACTGTGATTGAAGCTCCTGCCAGTCTTTTTCCAGATCCTGACCAGTGTGTTGTATGTCCCTGTGAGGAGTGTGGAAAGAATGGTTCTCCCTTTGATGTCGAAACCAGAAGGCTTTGATTCCAGCCTGCTGTGTGATGTTTATGACGCAGGTTATACACCTGAGCCAAACTAAAGAAAACACACTCCTAGGGATGGGAATGCAAGCAAGACAGCTTGAATTGCTCAGGCTCCAAACTTCAGGTTTATCTGGGATTCAACTTTCTCCTTCTCTTTCCCTCTTCTTCACCATATCCAATTACTCACCAAATCTTACCAACTCTGCCTCCAAATTGTCCCTTAATTATATTCTCTCCCTTCTCCTGGATCTCTTTCAGTAATGTCGCTTACAATTCTTAACTCCCATCTGGGCTCCCTACCTCCATTCTCCTCCTACCATTCAGTCTGCATCCCTGCAAGAGGGATATCATCTCAGCTTGGATTACAGCACTCATCTGGTCAGAAACCCTCAAAGGCTCTCCGCTGCTTATGACATAAACAGCTTGACATTCAAAGATGCCCACCATTTGGTCCTCACCTAGATCACCAGTTGACTAAGCCCCACTCCAGGCTCTCTGCCCTCACTCCATACATACCGATAAACTAGCAGTTCCCTAAGCTGTCCCTTTACATTCAAGCTACTTGCTTTTATTCAAGCTGTCTCTCTACCTGGAATATCCTTCTCCCTTCACTTCTCCCTCTTCCCCATTCCACAACCCTCACCACTGCCACTGCTCCCAACTTCTCCTTGTCAAAGACCTACCTGTTTAGAGAAACTGAGGCCAGGCTTAAAGGGGTCAACCCAGGTGAAAAATTATATTTTGTATAAGAGGTATTTCAAAACGCACTGTCCACGAAGGGACTACCTAATTGCATTTAGTCTCTCCTTCCTACATAAGCCTGTTGCATTCTGTTTATGATTGTTACTGTATTTATCAAATCCTCCCTTGCATTAAAGTTAATTGTGTCCATCTCCACCTCTCCCACATGACTGTGAATGTTTGAGAGTGAGAGCCATCTTAGACGTGTCTGTTTCCTCACAGGCATTCTTCGGACTTATCTCCAGTTATTGGTAGAAATTTATGGTATAAGATGATTTTTATTTCCAAAAATAATGATCTATAGACAGATATCTAAAATACATATATATGATTTATATACACAAATATAAGTATTTTATATAAATTTGTATTTGTTTTATACACACACACATTTATAATATCTGTTGACTCCACAAAAGAAAGATGTTCACAAATAAATAAATGTTAATTCAAAAATTTTACAAACCACACTTTCATTATTTGAGATGTGGCATTAACCTATCTTTAACTAGTGAAACATTTACAGAACCCACATGGTGAAATGTGAAATGGAGTCAATATCTTTTAATATACAAAGAGCCCTTACTAAGCAATAAGGAAAGTGTTAACCACACAAAAGAATAAAACAGGCAAAGGACTTTAGCTGACATTTCTCAGAAGAGTTAAGTATAAATGGCTCATAAACATATTAAAATTTTTCAGTCACTGGTATTCACAAATTGCGAATTAGAACAATTACGTACCATTTTTTAACCTATCAGCCTCATAAAATTTGTCTAAGGTAATGCCCATTCCTACTGCTGGTAGGCTTGTAAATTATTATGAACTTTCTGGAAAATATCGTGGTGGAACATAACAAGAGGTTTAAAAGTTCTTACTCTTTGACCCAGAAAATATAGCACAAGGAAAAAATAAGAAATATGAATAAAGATATGTGTTCAAGAACTCTCGTCAAAGAGTTATTCATAACAATAAAAAATTGGAAAAATCAAAACTATTAAATAATAGGGAAATAAATTCTGTAACATCCATACAGTGGAGTATTTTTAATCATTAAAGATCACATTTTCAGAAGTTATTTTTAAATGTGGGAAATGATCAAAGTAACAGGATTAAAAAAAACTACTCATTATGATGCTGCTTCTGTAAAAATTATTGGTGGTAATACAGGTGTTATTTTTTCATTAAACACATCTATGTTCTTCCAAGTTTTACAGTGACAAAATAGTTTTTATTTTTTTAAATCCAAAATGAAAATTTAAAAATGATACTTAATTGTCTTATTCCCAGTAGGAGCTGAGTCTCAAAGACCAAACAAGTCCGTTTTTTATTTCCTCAGAGAGTGAAAACGACGGACTTCAAGAAACCGCCAGAATGCTGCTGTAAGCTCCCATTTCAAAGAAGTGGTGTGGTGTTTGTAATGGATAAATTTGAAGAGACAGCCAGTATTATTCTCATCTGTGATATATCATTTCTGCCTCTGATATGATCTTTAAAAAAAAAAAAAAAAAGATCCACTTTCACTTCTCTTTATTTTAGCTCCTTACAACTATATGGACAAAACTTGGAAATAAAAACAGCCCTAAAACCATGTGTCTCATTATTTCACAGCTACTAACCATAAATAATAGTCTCGTACTTTTGAGATTATAAATTATTCATATGAAAGTAATGCCAAATTATTAAAAGCCATTGGGTGAATCTGTGACCTTGTCTGACAGCCGCTGGTTTGAGCGACAGCCTGAGAGACAGTGTAGTCAAAGCCTGTATGGACTAGTCCGAGACAAGCGCTGCCCTCCCACCCACCAAGCTGCTTTAACTTGAAACCAGATCAGCCACATCTCTGAGAGAAAAAAGTCTTTTCCATTCTACAGCTCTGTTTTGGGTGATATGTGTACCTTGGAAAATAGGAATACCCTTAATTTTTAATAGTTAACAAATCATTTTCACATTTATTAACCCTAAACATTTGCTATTTTTCTAGAATCTTTGAGGTACCTGGATTTTCTCTAGAACATAAAACATCTCTGGTCTAAGTACAAGAATGAGGAGCATTTATTTACATGTAGACCATATTCATTTTGTCCCACTTTTTGCAGGAAATAACATTTCCTGGCGCAAATATCAGAGCAAAAATCAAAAACAAAAACAATCAGAAGGGACTGTCATGAGAGGCTCTGAATTCTGTAGGCACATCTTTCAGGCATGCTTCCCTTTGGAGAACTACAGCTTTGCTCAGCTTGTAGCAAAAGATGCTAATTTGATCATACTGATTCCTTTCAATGCAAAGAGTGAATTGTTTTTAGACCACTGGTGATTAATGTGGGTATTGATTAGCTGATCAATAAGGCCACAGTGTCTAATTATTGATAATCCCTCTCCAAATGAAAGATCGAGTATAAGGAGTCCTAGTTACAGAGTTCAAAATATAAAGTGATTCAATGTGATGCCTGGTAATTGAAAGTCAAACTAATCCCATAAATTAAATCACAACAATCCATAACATTTACCTGATAAATCCTTTGGAAGCTGTATTTAACTTTCAGTGATCTCAACTTTTCCCCCTTACGAAGCCTTCTGAAAAGCGCACAATTTGTTGAGAGAGATAAAAATCATTCTAAAGTGACTTATCTTTATGAAGTAAGGGATCCAATGGCCCCATCACTGATGGTTACACATTCAAAATAATGGCTTCATCCCTGCATCACATCGTGGAATGAAGAATAAAGAAAACTTAGCATGAATGCTCAAGAGAACAAAGGCTGTCCCTGGTACTAAGGCTCATAGGCCTGAAAGGAACTTCAGCGATCCCATGATCACCTTCTCACTCTTCTGTGGGCCGTGTAAGGGACCTGAGTTTGTCATACAGCCAGCCAGAGGTCAGGACAGCATTGAGAATCTAGGTCTGTTACATCTTCTCCCCTTTTTTAGTGTGACCAGGGTAGTAGGCATTAGTTTGTACCAGGGTCAAAATTTACTCGTAAAGTCAGATACTATGATATGTAATAATAATAAAGCTTCTTTTAGTCTCTGAGATAGATCTCCACTTGCTCCAGAACCCCCACATTTCCACTGGTGATGAAGGGGTAAGGTGGGGAGATCTTGCTAGTGGAAGACAACTAATTCTCTTCCCATTTGGGATTACCTCAGCCTCCTTAGGGAAAATGTTGGACTTGGAAAATTTCTTCCTCTTGCTTCTCCTCAAGATGGCATCTGAGACCATGAGGAGCATATCACAGTACCTGACTTTATGAGGACACCTCTGTTGTCATATTCTGTCCCCTCTGCACCATCAGCCTGATAGTATGAACTGCTTTTTTTCCCTCACTCAAAGTATTTGCCTATTTGCAAACCGGACAGGCAGAGAGGTGGAGAATCTAAGCAGAAAAAGCTACTAAGAGACTGAGATGCAAAATACAGCTATTCATCATCTTTGATGATCGGGAGACAGAGAAGTTGAGGGCTTTGGCAAAGACAGGAGTCCTTTATTTTGGAGCCCTGAAGGACTAACTGTAGGACTCTGAATACATTGGAAATAAACAAGGTCTTACTAAGCGTGAAGTTCAGCCTTGAGACATCTCAATCTGAGACCTTAAATCAATGTGATTTGACCCTGCTCTAACAGCCAAGAAAGCAACAAAGACTTTCAGCATTTTCATGAGGCCAGAAAGACGAAAGCTGAAGGTCAGGGTTACCAAGGCAATCAGGACTTGAAGGGATGGGAGTAAAGTGACCCTTAGATAAGTGACCCCAACATTTTACACATTCTTCTTGGAGCATTTTCCAGTGTCTAAGCTATACAGGGCAAGAGGCCAAGATATCACATTGAAACAAGCCGCTGAGACACTAAAGACCTAAGTCACACCTGACAAGGAAGAGAAGTCTTAGAAAACATTCCAGGATTTCCACTGAGACCCATGAAGACCAAGCCCTAGGAAAGAGGTAAACTAGAAATCAGAGATGTCCTTACAAACACTGAAACCCACCTTCAAATCACCTTGATTTCTCACATCAAAGTACCCACAAGAAGAAAATTACATTTTCCTTGGAAAATACTATCACCTAAAGCCTCTACAATTTTGTATTTATAATATCTGACACACAATTAAAAACTACCATGTGTGCCAGGATACAAGAAAATATCCAAAGTCCAAGATTTTTTTTAAAGGTAATATAAACAGACCACCAGTGAATCAGATATTAGAGTTATTAAAGACTTTGAAAGTCTATGTATTAACATGCTCAAGAAAATAAATGACCAAATAAATAGTATTACCAGAGAGCTAGAATCCTTAAGAGAGAATTAAATGCAAATTCTAATATTGAAAAATACACTGGTATTATCAATAATAACCAAATTATGGAAACAGCCCAAACATCCATTGATAGATGAATGGATAAAGAAGTGGTACACACACACACACACACACACACACATACATACAGAAATATTATTCAGCTATTAAAAAGAATGAAATCTTCCCATTTGCAATTATGAGGATGGAGCTAGAGAGTATTACATTAAGTGCAGTAAGTGAGTCAGAGAAAGACAAATACCATATGATTTCACCCATATGTGGAATTTAAAAAGCAAAACAGATGATTATGAGAGGGAGACAAACTATGAAACAGACTCTTAACTACAGAAAACAAACTGAGGGTTGCTGGAGGGGTGGTGGACAGGGAGTGGGCTAAATAGGTGATAGGGATTAAGGAGGGCACTTGTGATGAGCACTGGGTGTTGTACGTAAGTGATGAATCATTAAATTCTACACCTGAAACTAGTATTACACTGTATGTTAACTAACTGGAATTGAAATAAAAAAATTTAAAGAAGAAAAAATAAAAGAAAAAGAAAAATACACTGATATTAAGAATGCAGTAGACAAGTTTGATAGATAAGGCAAAGATTAAACATGGATTAGATATAGCAGAAGATGTAAACAGGAAAATAGTTCAGTAGAAGATGTCCAAACCAAAGCATGTGAGGAAAACAGAAGAAAAAGAAAAACAGAAGGAAAATAAAGAAAATACTGTATCAAGCCTAGAGCCCTGGTGCAAATCTATGCATAATTGATTAACCATCCAGAGAGATGAAGAGAGAGAACGTGATAGAAGCAATATTTGAAAAGAAATAGTTGAGAATTTCCCAAAATCAAAGAAAATCATCAACTCACAGATTCAAGGATTTATACAATGAAATAGGTAGAAATACAGACTGCAAGAAGAAGTGAATAGAGCCCAAAAAAGTGCATTTATGGAAAAGCCCTGCATCTGGTTCCATGCTGGGCAATGAGTCAGCTTGAAGATTCTCTCCTTCTTCCCCTCCCCACACTCTAGCTTACATGCACACTCTACCTCTCTAAAATAAATAAATGGATCTTTAAAAAAATAATAAAATAAAATACATGATAAAGAAAAAAACAGTAACACAGAAAAGAGGAGATGAATGTATGAAGTGAAAGTTTTCTAAGGAAATGATTAAAACTACGAACTTAAAAACACTGAGTAAAGGATGCAGTCTGATTTCCAGGGTAAGCACTAATTGACTAAGAAAAAGGATAAAAGGGAAAGATAGAAGAAAAATATTAATATAAAAAATGAGAGGGAGAAAACAAAGAAACAAAGGTGAGACAAAACAAATAAGGTAGCAGATTAAAATCCAAATACAGAAGTAATTATATAAATAATAAAAAGACTAAGCAATCCATTATAAAAAGAGTATACCAGACCAAGGCAGGGGGAATCAATATATTCTGTCTAAAAAAGCAACATTTAAAATACAGAAAGTAAAATAATAGAAAAAATATACCACACAAACATTAACAAAAAGAAAACAGTTTTATTGGTAGCAAATGAATTAGACTTCAGGGCAAGGAGTCTAATTTGACTGCTCAAATAATGGGAATATGCATATATTAGTAAATAGGGGAATTTTCTAATAATAAAGCATCAATTCACCAGGAAAATGTAACATTTCTAAATTTTTATGGACCTAAAAATGTAGCTTCAAACCACATGAAACAAAAGCTGAAAGAACTAAAGGATAAATGGACAAATCCACAAACACAGTAGGAGATTTTAACACACTTGTGTTGGTAACCAACATAACACATTGATAGAACTAAATAAATGAAGAATTAGGAGAGATCTAGAAATTTTGAACAAGATGATTATTCAATTTGACCTAATTGCACGTATGCATACATATGTACATGTATCATTGTATCCAATACACATTATTTTCAAGTATATGTACTACATTTACTGAAGTTAACTAGTCACTGAGGCAAATAAAGTCTCAACAAATGACCCATTATGGAAATCATTTAAAGTTGTTTCTTTGATCAGTGAAATTAAGACAAAAATCAATAACAAAATGATAACTAGAAAATCCAAACTGCCCAGAAATCATGCATTTATTTAAGAAATAACTGAATTAATAACTGAATAGATTCAGTTGAATATATTCAAGAAATCACAATGGGAATGGAAAACTATTTTGAACTGAATTATGATAAAAATTATAAAAAATATAACACCAGAAGATGGCGGAGAAGTAGCATCTGAGACAACTTCAGGTAGCAAGAGATCAGCTAGATAGCTTATCAAAACATTGCGAACACCTACAAATCCAACGGGAGATCAAAGAGAGGAAGAACAGCAATTCTGGAAACAGGAAATCGACCACATTCTGGAAGGTAGGACTGGCGGAGAAGTGAATCGAAAGCGACGGGAGGATAGACCGCAGGGGAGGGGCCAGCTCCCGGCAAGCGGCGGAGCAACGGAGCACTAAATTGGGACTTTTAAAAGTCTGCTCCACGAGGGACATCTCTCCAGAGGCTAAACCGGGGTGAAGCCCACGCGGGGTCAGCGTGGCCCCAGGTCCCGCAGGATCACAGAAGGGTGTCTGAGTGTCGCAGAGCTAGCAGGTATCGAAGCGGGAAGCTGGCTACAGAGACAGAGCCGAAGAGTGAGCTCTCAGCTCGGGGTTACCTTGAACCGGTCGCAGGCTGGGTGAGCTCGGAGCGCGGCCAGATGCGAGGGATATGGGAGTAGCCGGGGCTTTTCTCTGAGGATTGGAGCCCCGAATCTCAGCTCTTCCGGGCCGGAGACTAGGAGGCCGCCATTTTCATTCCCGTCCTCTGGACTCTACAGAAAGCGCTCAGGGAACAAAAGCTCCCGAAAGCGAAACCGAGCAGATTACTCAGCCCCGCCCCTGGTAAGGGCGGTGCAGCTCTGCCTCGGGCAAAGACACTTGAGAATCACTACAACAGGTTCCTCCCCGAGAAGATCAAAAGAAATCCAGCCAAGACCAAGTTCACTTAACAAGGAGAGCAGCGGAACTCCAGAGGAGGAGAAAGCAATGCGCGAATTCATGGCTTTCTCCCCATGATTCTTTAGTCTTGCAGTTAATTCAATTTTTTCTTTAAAGGGCATTTTCCTAGGGTCTTTGCCACCCTTTTAGTATTTTATTTG